>PVJC01000863.1:0-107858 GCA_004026665.1 Murina feae | reverse complement strand
AAAGGAAAGGATGAAACTGGGATAAAATGAAGAAATGGCTGCAGTACATATTATGGGTTGAAAGAATCTGTATAGTAGGGTCTTCGTCTCTGTTGGATTAAACTTCTGAGTGAAATGTCAGACCTGACAGATGCCCATATGTCCCATTGTGCTGTAGTATTTTGGGTCTGTGGACACCAACTCCCCCATCCCTCTCTCACACACAGCTTTCTAGTTCTACCTGGTCTCCTAAGTGCTACCGCCCAGAACAGGGAATTCTGAAGCTGTTTGAACATGTTGTTCCAATTCAGCCACAGTTGCCTACTGTTTATGTAGATATTCTTGCCCTGAGTCTTCCCGCACAGGCTCCGTTCAATTCCTCCTTCATCCCTTCCAGGTGTATCTTCCTGCTCTGCTAGGAGAGATACTTGTCCCAGTGCAGAGACTTCCAGAGACATCTGCCAGCATCAGAGACATCATTCTCCAATGTCACCATTTTGTCTACTGGTCTAGCATTCCACTATACAAACTACAGTTTATTCATATAATGCAGAATAAGTTGGACACAATTCCCAGAGATCAAACTTCTATCTTGGGAGCTGAAGTAATAATAATAATAATAATAATAATAATAACAATAAATAATAATAATAATAATAATAATAATAATAATAATAATAACAGTAACAACAGTGCTATTTGTCCTAGGTTCTACTAAGTAGTGAGAGATGCAGATTGGGACTCAGACCCTATGGATCATGAGTTCATTATGTTCTTCTCTCTGTTGGTTTACAGGCCCTATGTACAGTGAGGCAGAAACTACTAGTGATTTTTATTTGTATAGCAACCTCCTCAGATATTGGAAACAATACAAACTCTTTCCTATTTCCGATGTTTCCTACATCAGAATTTGGGTAGGTAGGGAGAGGGATCTGCGTAAAGAAGACTGGTGCTCAGCTGCCAGCCTGCTTACCGAAAAATTTAATCCCACACTGTTGATTTTGATGCCAAAATACATTTTTCTCAGCTCTGTTCTAGATACAGATAAATCAAGAGCAACATTGACTCTAAATCTACAGTCATTCGAATGGTCTCTACTCTTCTCAGCCATCAGTCTTCTACTTGTAATGTTTCTAAAATTTGTCACTTCTGTAAAAAGGAATTGCTCTCCAGAGGCCAAATAAAGTGAAGCAGAAAAAGGACTCCTCAGAGCAGTTTGCCTTTCAAGATGAAATACATCAAGTTTGAGATCAGAGTTGGAGGTGTTTCTTTATTTTATTAATAATCTTTCTGAATTAAAAATAAACTCTAAGTTTGTGTTCATCATAGGAAACAGAGGACTGAAAGCAGTGCCATACCAAGGACCTGCAAAATATTCAAGCCCCCATTATAATATAGGAATATGATTGAATATTCTCCAATATCTGAGTTGTTCAGATCTCTTTATAATTAGGACCATGTTACATAGCAAAGACAGTTATGGCTTGTCTTTCCACAATGGTCAAGTTTGTGTTTTTTGTGTGTTTTTCTTTTTTCATTTTGTCCATACCCTGTGAAGTAATTAATAAATTTTGTTATATCATGTTGATAAAGTCACATTTCTTCTTTGCTAAGCTTTCCTTTTAAAAAAATGTATTTTTAATGATTTCAGAGAGGAAGAGAGAGGGAGGGAGAAACATCAATGATGAGAAAGAATAAATGATCGACTGCCTCCTCCACAACCCACACTGGGGATTGAGCCCAAAACCTAGGCATGTGCCCTGATGTAGAACTGAACTATGACCTCCTGGTTCATAGGTCGATGCTCAACCACTGAGCTATGCTGCCCAGCAAGCTTTTCTTTTTTATAACATCATGTCAAGCATGTCTTACTTCCACTCCCATATACTGTTAATTAGCTATCATTTGGCACAGAGTTATTAAGACACAAATATCTCTGAAAAGCATGCCTAAATGTGACTCCTTAGTAAAAACATTATCAAGCATTTCTTCTGGATGCCTGCTCAAATAAACTGATAACCTGATCATTGGAAGCAAACAAGTGGGGTCAGCTGTGGTTAGCACCTGTGTCGGAAGGGGGCTGGTTATTTCAGAGAGTTCAGTGATGAAATCTGTTTTGCCAGCTGATAAATAAATGTTCCCTCTTGTGCCATTTAATACTAGGAATAGCTATTCTGAAACATTTTTGGCATATTAAAAAGGCAGAAAATTAGTAAGATGTAGGAGTTCGCTGTTTTGTTCACAGGTTAGCCATTAATATTTTGTGAAAATATTAGCATAGATCTTTATGTTTTTCAGCTTCTTTAAAATAATAATATATTGGGAGGTTTTTCTGAATCCTCAGTAGATAAAGCAAAATATAAATTGAAGTTTTTATCAAAGGTATTCTCATTTCAGACCAGTTTGTCAAGGAACCATTCTTCTAATTTACATGTGGCCAAAAGCTGCTGACCTATGAGGTGCTGTCTGGGTAGTTTATTTTTACAGTGAGAGAATTTTTGTGGTTGGATTTGCCACTGAAGGTAAAAGGTTAATGGTACTGACTAAATGAGATGAGAGGAATTTCATCTGACTGCGTGGGAATAAAAGTGAGTTACCATTTCATCTGACACTTTGATTGTTAAAACTATGGACCTTTTTTCTTCTATAGTATTTTAAAAGAAGAAATAAAGAAAGGAGGGAGAAAAGGAGCAAGAGAGAAAAAAAAGGGAGGGGTGGAGGGAGTAAGGAGAAAGATAGAAATGCCCTGTAACTTTCAGATATTTAACTCTTTAAATGATTACAATTTGCATGTTTAAGTTCATTTAAAGATAAAATGCCAATGTATCAAAGTTCATTATAAATGAATTCTATCATATTAATGCCACATTAAAAAGTCTATCCAAAAATTATAATTATTTGCAATTATTTTCAAAAATGTTATCTTACTAATTTATTTAGGAGACTGGTATGATCCTGACAGACTGATGAACGTTTAAGGCATTTTCAGGGGGAGCAAAAGTAGGATTAAGAAATAAAATTCACCCCTGCGGATGTGGGTCAATTGGTTGGAGTGTTCTCCCTGCACCAAAATAGAGTGTGTTCAATCCCCAGTTGGGGTGTGTATGCAGGAAGCAGCTGATGGATGTTTCTCTCTCTCTCTCTCTCTCTCTCTCTCTCTCTCTCTCTCCTTCCTTCCTTCCCTTCTTCTTTCTCTAAAAATCAATAAAAGAGAAAAATAAAATCCAATGTTTCTGTTGTTATGCACTCATTAGCATTCTCTGAACCCCTTCTCTCCAAATCTATTTGCATGCATATTCATAGGAAGCCTCTCCTCTGAGTAGACTTTGTCTCTCCTCTTTGCTACATAAACACCAAAGGAATGGAAATAGAATGTGGAAACATAAAACAGATGCCTAACTGAGCAGAACAGAGCTATGAAAAGACAGAATGATTGGCAGACTCTCAGGGTAGCCACATCCATTGAAAACGGACAATGAGAATGTAGTCTGGTAAACATGGACACATAGCTTACCTTTGGTCTTCTGCCATCTTCTGCTTTTTATATTCAGGTTTCCTGGTTCTTTATCTTCTCTCCAACTCTGTCATTACTTTTGGCTCTAATTTTCTTGTGCTTAAATAAACACACATAAAATAAAATAATAACATATCTCTTGTGTAATGACAGATATGCACCAATTTATTTAGGGCAACCCTTAATTTTTAAATATTAAAATTTTTGACACATTATTGTTTTCTACTTATAAATGTTAAAATGGTAAAAAGTTCTTCAGAGAGAAGAAAAATAATATAGGTCATAAATGTGATCCACATTTCTGGAGTGTATGATGCTAAGTGAAATAAGCCAGTCAGAGAAAGACAGGTATCACATGATCTCACTCATATGTGGAATCTAAAGAACAAAATAATTTGATAATCAAACAGATCCATAGACATAGAAGCATGGAACAGACTGTAGAATCTCAGAGGGAAGATGGGGGTGAGTGAGTGAGTGGGAAGAGATTAACCAAAGAATTTGTATGCATATATGCATAACCCATGGACGCAGACTATATTGTGGCAAAGGCCTGGGGTGGTGGGAGGGTGAAATCTAGAAGGGGTCAATGGGGAGAAAAAGGGAACATCTCTAGTACTTTCAACAATAAATATTAAAAAAAAAAATTAAGTGTTAGGAAAGAAATAAACAAAGGTAAAATAAAGTATATTTTGATATCTTTAATAAAGGTAACAGGTATTTATTACTAATAATAGCAACAATATATATAGATCAAAGCTTATGGATAAATGAAATCAATCACAGCAAGTGTCAGGAGGGAAATATCGGGAATACTCTAAGTCATCCATCACACTATTTAAAAGTAGTATAATGTTAGTATTTGACAGTGGACTTAGGCTACTTTCTTTAAAAATATTTTTTTATTGATTTCAGAGAGGAAGAGAAAGAAAAAGAAACACCAATGATGAGAATCATTGATCACCTGCCTCTTGCATGCCTCATACTGGCAATCGAACCCACTCATGTGCCCCGACCAGGAATCAAACCACGACTTCCTAGTTCATGGGTTGACACTCAACCTCTGAGACACACTGGTGGCCAGACTTAGGTTACTTTTAAGTGTATATTGCAAACTCTAGAGTAATGACTAAAAAAAAAAATTAAGTATTTTTAGTGTGGTAAGAGAAGAAAGTAAATACATTTGTATAAAATGCCCAATTAAAATCAGAGGAGAAAAAGAAAGTGGAAGACAAAACAAGAAACAAGGATAATAAATGTTTTTAAAGTTACAAATATATATATTATGAGTATGGTATATTGGGGAAATCTCAGGAGCCTATCTGAGATGCTACCATGTAGCAAGAAAACTTACCATTTTATATATTCACCACACCAACTCTTTATAGGCATCTGAAACTACCAGTGAAGTTTCCCCACTTATATTCGATTGAATAACAATTCTGAGGGAGTGTCATGGGTGGCCATTGGGTGCATGATGTGGTGGTAGCTGTGGAAGTTGTTTGATCAATCAACTCAACTTGCCTCGCTGTGCTTACAATGAGGAAATATATCTCTCAATTCTCTTTATAAATTAAATGTAAGTTCTTCAGCATATAAAATGTACAGTCACTTTTCAAATTTCTTCATCAATGTGTTGCTTACATTTGAAGAGTTTGATATAAAATCTACATAAGGCTCATGCATCCCATTACTTTCTTTGTCTCTTAAACTTATTTTAGTTTATCCCTCCCATCTTTTCAATATATTTCCTGAGGAAATCAGATTTATATATGCTACTAAGATTCCCAGATGTTGAATTTTATTGCTCACATCTCCAACTTATTTTTTAATGTGTTCCTCCATCTCCTTTATTTTCTATAAACGTGTGGTTAGACCTAGAATCTGGATCATACTCAAATTCCAAACCTTCATGGGTTTCCCTCAGAAGTATGCCTTCTCCTGGGTTTTTGGTGAAAAGCCACAATCCGACTCCTTTGGCCCCCGTTCTGAAATTGAGCACGGAGACATCTTCACTCATTTACATGACCTTGGGTTTCTATTGCCCTTTACCCTGAATCCAAAACTGTCTTCATGGGCCTGAGAGTATCTGTCTAACGCTAAGACTGCCTGTTCTCAGAAATGCCTATTCTCATCGCCTGTTCAGGACGGATGATGACTTCGCATTGACACTCGAGTCTCATGCACTCAAGAGCAAAGGAACTGTGTCCCCTCCAACGTTAAGAACCTGGAGTCTCAGGGGCTAGAGGTTCTGTGACATGGAGAACTAGACCTTGAGTGAAGGTGCTATTAACATCAGGTTCACTTGGGATAACCTGTCTAGATGCATCAAACAGCACAAGGGTGAGGCAGTGGCATGGTCCTTTCACCAAACACCTAGGCCATGGTGAATCTCAGCTCTTCTACTTTCCTACTGTCTGTGTGATCTTGGAAAAGTTGCTGAATTTTATTTCCTTTGTCTGTATAACAGGAGTGGCATTATGTTCTCAGGATTGTTTGAATTGCATGTTATGCTAATGAAAGCATAAAGCAACCTTTAAACTTTAGAGTAAAGTACAAGTATAAAGCTGCTATTCAGTAACAACATAGCTAATACCAACGCAGATTAGCATGAGTGGGACCCAGCCGACATGAAGCATGAAGAAAGAAAAAACATTATTCACTATATGTTAAGCACTTCAGATACAGAAAGAAAAAGAATATTTCATGCAATGGGCATATTTGAGGGTTTTCACTAACTAACTTAATGAAAACCTGGCTCAATTAACTGTAAACAGTTATAAGATACTCCAATATAGTATTTTTTATAAGATACTCCAATATAGTATTTTATCTTGTTTAAGGCTGAGGAAAATCTTATAAGATTATTATTATCACCATTGTGAAGAAAAGGAAACTGAAATTCAGAGACATTGTGAAACTTGCTTGATAATATCAGTTCATACTTCTCTCTTAATGTAGCCATAACCAGTTTGGCCAGTGGCTAGAGCATTGGCCTGCTGACTGAAGGGTCCCAGGTTCGATTCTGATCAAGGGCATGTACCTTGGCTGCGGGCACATCCCCAGTAGGGGGTGCGCAGGAGGCAGCTGATCAATGTTTCTCTTTCATCAATGTTTCTAACTCTCTATCCCTCGCCTTCCTCTCTGTAAAAAATCAATAAAATATATTTTAAAAAAAGAAAGACTGATGTATTGAGGATTTGTTAGTTGTAAATATAACAGCAAAATTAAGTGGTAGACCAAGATTGTAGGAATAAATGGTGAAAGCAGGTGTCCCAATTATTAAAGAAAAACTCCATTTGAATAAGCTGGTCTCCCCAAATCACAAATTACTGAATGTTGAAAAAAGATGTAGTGAGATTAGTCAGAGGTGATGAGGTGACATGGGAACAGTATTAGGTACGTGGCTACCCACTGACAAGGTTAATAGAAAAGTAATTGCTAGATGAAAGCGCTATGGGCGATTGTCTGCATGCAATTCAAATCAACAAATAGTTATTAAACCTCTCGGAACTCCTTTAATACCTTATGTTCTCACTGCTTGAGTGGTACTTACCTTATGCTGCATCGAACTGTTAATTAACGTCTAATGTACGACTATCATTGCTCCAACAAGGGAGAACCTCCAACAGAGCGATTCTCTGTTCCCCCAGAGGACTATTGCCTCCAGTAGGACTTGGACGCCTCCTTCCCCAAGGACACTGCCCATCAGGAACCCCCAAGCCCTCAGTTAACAAAGTTCCCGGATCCAAACAGCCTCCCGTGGCCTTTGAAATTCACCTTAGCTTTGTTGCAAAAGAAGACAGAGGTAAGTTTCCTTAGTGAAGAGGCGTAAGTATCAGATGCAGCCTTTTCTCTGAGATTCTAATAAATAGGAAACTCTGGGCCTCAATGCCTAAAAAGCCTGAGGAAAAACCTGAAGGCAAGGACTGCCTCTTCTGTCACTTCACCCGGGGAATGGACACTGTAAGTTCCCTTTAAAATTCTCTCTTTCTGTGTGAAGTACAACATGCTCCTTAGCAAGCTTCCCAAGGAGTACTAAGCTCTCAAGAAAACAGCAGTCCCATGAGGCCCACCTGGATGCGGGAGCATGATAGGCACCAGAGAGGTGTAATCAGCAGCCCCTGAGTCAGAGGGAGCGCTGTCCCCAGTCTCAATTCTTACCTTCTCACATAAATGAATTTAAATGAGAAAACGCCGGAAGATTGTGTTGTGATAAAGCCAATTTTATTAAAGCAAGTAAAGTTATTAAAGAAACGGGGCAAGCAAATCCATGCATCTGGTGTATGACGCAGAGGCGGGCTCTCAACTAATCTGAACAGTGAGTTGGGTGGGGGTCCCAGGCGTTATATACCCTCCTGTTCTATGGGTTTCAAAATTCCTCTGCTGACTATTTTGGTACAAATTAATTCTCAAGGCCCCTACCTACTTTGTTGTGGCCTTCCCGGAATTTATGAGCAGCACCTGGCAATTTTATCGTGCCAAGCCCAGAGACAGCTGGCTTCTCTGCTTAGGGAGTGAAACTGTCCTTTTTTCCTTTCACTTGCCCCCCCCCCCCCCCCCGCCCCCTTTCCTGCATTCTCTCCATGGCTTTTCACCCTTTGCTGGCCTTGGCTGGGGAAGATAATGGATCGTTATTTACAAACCATCTACGAATTGCCCACATTGTCTGGCTTTATTTAAACTTTTCTAACTCAGTTTCCCTATTCCACTTGCCCTGTGATTTTCTTAGCTTTTCACTGCCCTGTTTACAGAAGAGCCACCCAGGTCATCCAAGCCATCTCTGTCTGCTACACCTAACATAGACCATAGATTGTCGACCACACATCTAGAGGATGAAGCGCTCTATAAAGTGTCACTGGAGCTTCACCACAGCCTTCTGATGCTGGAGAAAAGAGAGAAAAAAAAAGACATCAGGCTGGCCATGGCGTAGTGGGTGAACATCCACCTATGAACCAGGAGATCACAGTTTGATTCCCGGTCAAGGTACATGCCCGGATTGCCGGCTCGATCCCAAGTGGGGGGCATGCAGGAGGCACCTGATCAATGTTTCTCTCTCATCATTAATGTCTCTATCTCTCCCTCTGTCTCTTAAAAATCAATTTTTTTAAATATTTTTTTTTTAAAAGAAAAGAAAATCAACCCAGAACCAGTCCTGATCATCGCAAACCTGCCTGAGTATGTGCCATGTGTAGGATGAGAATGTTCTAGCCTCCCTAGAAGAGCTGTTTATCCAGGTCTGGGTCATTAGTCTCCAGAGCCCATGAGCCCTAAGAAATTATTAGGATTGATATGAAATTTTTGGACTGGAACCCGGATTCTTTGCGGAGCAGAAGAATGAATGCACCTACAGAGGGTAGTATAGCAGAGAGATTTATTGAAGAACAAGTACAGATTCCCACGTGGGGAGAGGGAAAGAGCCCCACAGTATTGACTCCCATGTGGGGAGGGGACTTCCTGTTTCCAAGGTTTATGAAGGCTGCAGTTCCTGTGTCCTGGTATCTCCTCTGATTGGTCAATATTCCCTTTCGAATTGTTTACTATAGTGATTCCTGAGGTGCACCTCCCTTATTGTCCTATTTCTTCTGGGCTTTCTTCCTTCTTTATTTTGTAAATCCAGACCTTCTTTGGCTACTTCTAGTTCCCTTGTCTTATGTAAATGAAACTGTTGCTGCTCCCTTGTCTTCTGAAATGTAACTGCATCTGGCCTCCTTGTGTTATGAAAATGTACCTTCTTCCCATCTGTAGCCCTATGTTTGTTTCCATGGACCCCAATTCTAAAAATCCCCTAAACCTGCCTATGTTCCCCTAAAATTCCTGTTTCAAGATTAAGTATAACTCAAGCACATGAGGCCCAGAATGGATACAAAGTATTTAGTGATGACTCCAGATATTGCCCAGGTTTAGTGATATTTATAAAAACAAACATTTTTAGAAAGAAATCAACATAAAGTATTTTAAAATATAGAAGTCAAGCCTTAAAAAGTGGTAACAGTAAGAAATCTAAACTACAGTTAAGTCCCACTAACTATTTCAACAAGGTTATGAAAGTAAAGTAAAAGAAAAAAATAGCATGATTTAATTTATCAGAAACAATATGCACATTTTTTAAGCCATAGTAGGTTCCTGTTGAACATTGGGCTTCTGAATCGGAAATGGAGATGATGTACAGGAAGGTAATGAAGGGATGCTCCTGGGGTCAATAACCATGAAAAGGAAAGGAAAAAGCTAGAGAAGATAGGCAGAGGAAGAAGTGGAACGCCAATGTCATCTCAATGAAGCCCCACATGACCTACACAGTGTTCTGAAGCTGGAAAGGTCACCCGGATTTGTTGCTAATGGAGGAGAGGGGGCTGGACTTATACATCCCACACTGACCAGGCACTGAACACAGCCCCCTCAGGAAGTGGGCATGGCCTTGTGTGACACCTCTGTCTGCAGCCAAGGCAAAGAGGGCCAACAGCTGAGGGCTATTGCTGCCGAACTCCACACACCCGGCAGCCAGGAGCATTCAAGCCTTCCAGTCTGCAGAGGGATTAGAGCAGCTCATCTCAGCATCTACCAAACAACTCTTCACAACTCCACCAAGGAATTTTACCAGGTCAGTGCTGATTTTCTAAAAAATGAAAAAGTTCCAAACTTCACTCAGCAAAAACACAGAAAATCTGAAGGACATCATAAGCATGTTAAGCACTAAGAAAAAGTTAGTAAACACCCAAACTTTTCATAGAGCCGAGACTTTAGTAATAAATTCTATTGAGACTGCAAAAAATAAACAATCGAATTATAAACAAAATTCCCTTATGAACACAGTTGTCAAAAGTGTAAACAAAACATTGACAACCCAACCCTATTCTATATAATAAAAGACTAATATGCAAATTGTCCCCTCGGGAGTTTGATCAATCAGGAGTTTGACAGACCAGGAGTTCAACCGCTCCCTATGACTTGCACTGACCACCAAGGGGTGGTGTGGAACAAAGGAAGGCCCCAGCAGGCCCTGATCGCCAGCCAGGCCCAGGGACCCTACCTATGCACAAATTTCCTGCACCGGGCCTCTAGTGTTATAATAATACTAGAGGCCAGGTGCACGAAATTATACCACAGAGTGGAGAGGGAAGGCAGGGGCTGTCCCTCAGCCCAGCCTGCACCCTCTCCAATCTGGGACCCCTCAAGAGATGTCCTACTGCCCATGGGATCGGGCCTAAATTGGCAGTCGGACACCCCTCTCACAATCCAGGACTGCTGGCTCCCAACCACTCACCTGCCTGCCTGCCTGCCTGCCTGATTGCCCCTAACTGCTTCTGCCTGCCAGCCTGATCACCCCCTAACCACTTCCCTGCCAGCCTGATCGATGCCTAATTGCACCACTGCCAGCCCGATTGCCGCTAACTCCCCTCCCCTGCAGGCCTGGTCACCCCCAACTGCCCTCCTCTGCAGGCCTGGTCTCTCCCAACTGCCCTCCCTTGCTGGCCTGATCGCCCTCAACTTCCATCTCCTGCCAGCCATCTTGTGGTGGCCATCTTGTGTCCACATGGGGGCGACTATCTTTGACCACGTGGGGGCAGCCATCTTGTGTGTTGAAGTGATGGTCAATTTGCATATTACCTCTTTATTATATAAGATCATGCTCAAACAGGATTTATTTAAGAAATAAAGATATAATGTGATGGGAAGTATAAACATCTTGATAAATGCCCTTAAAAAGAGATTTAAAAACTGTCTATGATTCATTCTTGGTTTAAAAAAAATTTGTATTCAGTAAACTATGATTCAAATGACTTGTTTTTTAAGCATTTTAAGGGTTATTAATCTCAAAAGGGCAGTTGGCATCATAAAATGCAAAATGCTTTAAGATATTACTAAAGTGAGAAATAATATAAATTCCTGTTTTCACTGCTGTTAGTCAACATTGTTCCCTAAGTGCTAACAAATACAAATTGCTTTTGTCAAATCAGGCATCTAGACCAATTCTTAACCTGGCCAAATTAGCAGAAAATGAAGCTCTACCCCCCAGTACTTCATAATACTACAACAGAGGCCCAATATTCCCACTCAGTTGAGCTACAGTTCTATTACCTGGTAATTTTTCTTCATTTTATTTCAAAACCCAGATGTAATTTTAAACTCCGGTCACAAAAATTCAATTTTTGGCTTTAATTACTCACTCAATCCCACATCCTTTCAAGACTGAGTTCAACATTGCTGCTGTGAGACCTTCTAACTACCATGGAAGAGCTGGTGGGTAGGCTCCTGAACCCTTGCTTCATGCTGTTTCCTTAACTGATGTCAACTGCCTGCTCACCAGCTGGGATGTCTAAATTCCCATCGCTCCTGTATTTTCTTTCCTGGAGCTCCACTTGCCTGGTGGGGTTGCCCATGTTCTTCATATTAGAACCGCAGTTCCATCTGCATGCCTGTACTTTTAACAGTTGTCTGTTTTCTAGAGTCTTTTTTTTTTTTTCTGGAACTGTTGAGCTCTAAAACAATTTGACTCATTCCTTGGGAAGATATTTGTCCAGGGTGCAGGAGCTGCTTTACTGAGCCTTCCTCCGCACCGTGCTGTTGCATAGTTGAAAATAAAACCCACTAGAATGTTTAGCCCAGGAGACCCACGGCTTTCCGTCTTCTTCACTGCCATAGTCCCAGTGCCAAATAAAGCAGCTAACGGAAGGCACTTAAACTTTATTTGGTGAATATATAACAGTCAAATTTCAATTTAAAATCAGTTTGTGGTTATGTTTGCAGTAATACTAACATAGTATTTTCAAGTTTAGAATTGTGAGGGGAAATGATGAAGCCAAGGGAACGGGATAAGAATTGCTGTTGACAGATGCTCTCAAGGAGAGTCTGTGAACTCATATGGATTCTGATATTATATAATATACAGGTATCATAGGATCTGAAGAACTTTGCAGATATGAAAGACAGGATTCGTGAAACAAAGGATGTGGGGTAATTAAAATATATGTTTGTATTTAGATTAATTAAATTACCTGGGAATTTATAAAAATTTTTCCTTATAAAGAAAAATCTCCCCTTGCCTACTTGTAATTCCACAAACCTTTGGCAAAGCTCTTTCTTTATTATTAGCGAGAGGCCTGTGCACTAAATTCATGTATGGGGGGCGGGCTACCTCAGCTCAGATTGCAAGAGGGCACAGGCCAGGCTGAGGGATCCCACAGGTGCATGATCAGGGCCATGTCTCTCAGTCCATATCAGCTGGACCCCAGTAGCAAGCTAATCTACTGGTCAGAGCATCTGTCCCCTGGTGGTCAGTGCACATCATAGCGACCTTAGCATATCATTAGCATATTACACTTTGATTGGTTGAACAGCCAACCCGATGACAGGACACTTAGCATATTAGGCTTTTATTATATAGGATCATTCTTAATGTTGAAACTATTGTAGGTGTCTGCCATACCCTACTCTTTTGTCCACTTCCACTGATCCTCACCTCTCCCTCCCTTGGGCTTCAACACACTATTGTCTGTGTACATGGGGTCTGCAAATATGTTATTTAGCTAATCCCTTCACCTTCTTTATTCTACCCTCTACCTCTGGCACCTGCCAGTCTGTTGCATGTATCCATGTTTCTGGTTCCATTTTGTTCATCAGTTCATTTTGTTCACTAGATTCCACATATTAGTGAAATTATATGGTGTTTGTATTTCTCTGATGACTTATTTCACTTAATTTGCACAGCAGAGGTCTTTGATAATTTCTCTGCCTAGCAGATGATGCCAGCATATGTCTCATGGATAGTACCCAACATCACTCTATGTATCTCAACATATAGCTCATATATTGCATTAACCAGGATAGCATAATACTCTAGGTTCATCCATGCTATTGCAAAGCATGAGAGTTCCTTCTTTTTTACAGCCATGTTGTATTCCACTGTGGAAATATATCATAGCTTTTTCATCCAGTCATCTGCTAATAGGCAAAGGCTGTTTCCAGATCTTGGCCATTGTAAATAATGCTGCTATGATTAATGTTTCAGGTTTCTTAGAGTATATTCCCAGAAGTGAGATCTCTGGGTCGAAAAGCAGTTCCATTTTTAATTTTTTGAAGAAGCTCCAAACTATTTTCACAGTGGCTGCACCATTCTGCATTCCCACCAATAGTGCACTAGGATTCCCTTTTCTCCACATCTTCACCATTCTGGTAGACATTCTGACATGTGAGAGATGAAATCACATTGTCATTTTAAGTTTGCATCTCTCTGATGGTGACTTTGATCATTTTTTCATATGTCTATTGGCATGTCCTCTTTGAAGAAGGGTCTATTCAGGTCCTTTGCCCATTTTTTTTCCCATTGGACTGTTTGCCTTCCTGGCTTTCAATTGTATAAGTTCTTTATATACTTAGGAAATTAACTCCTTATCAGATGCATCATTGGGGAATATGTTTTCCCATACGGTGAATTCTGTTTTCATTTTGTTGATGGTTTCCTTTGCTGTGTAGAGCTTTTAGCTTGATGTAGTTCCATTTGTTTATATTCCCCATCCCCTTGGAGACATGTCAGGAAACAACTATGTGCCAACAAATTGGACAATCTGAGTGAAATGGACAAATTTGAAGAAACATACAATCTTCCCGAAACTTAGTCAGGAAGAAACAGAATACCTGACAAAATGAATAACAACTAATGAAATGGAAGCAGTAATAAAAAACAAAAACAAAACGAAAAACTCCCAGCAAATAAAAGTCCTGGACTGGATGGCCTCACAGGGGAATTTTACCCAATATTCAAAGGAACACTAAAGCCTATCTTCCTTGAACTATTCCAAAAAAATTCAAGAGGAAGGAAGACTTTCAAGCTCTTTTGATAAAACCAACATCATCCCTAATATGAAAACCAGATAAAGACGCAGCAAAGAAAGAACATTATAGGCCAATATCCCTAATGAAGATATATGTTAAATCTTTAACAAAATATTGTCAATCAGAGCCAGAAATACATTAAAAAAGTATACATCATAATCAAGTGGGATATATTCTAGGATTGCATGGTATGCACAATATTTGCAAATCAATGTGATTATATCACAAACAAAATGAAAGGTAAAAATCACATGATCACATCAATAGATGCAGAAAATGTATTTGACAAAAACCCTCCATAAAGTGGGAATAGAAAGATCATATCTTAACATAATAAAAGCCATATAAAAAATCTACAGTCATCACCCTACCCAATCGGTAGGAACTAAAAGTGTTTCCCTGCGGATCAGGAATAAGACAAGGATGTCTACTTTCATCACCCTTATTCAGCATAGTATTGGGATTTCTAACAACAGTGATCAGACAAAAATAAAAAGTTTTTGCTTTAAGAGTCTTGTGTTTAAGTCCTAGTACATCATTAAAATCTAATGTGTGATATTATTCAAATTACTCCTCTCCTGTTTGAGATGCTTCTCATTAGCACAATAAAGGTGTGATCCTCAATGTGATTAGCTTCCCTGCATGCTCTGATGTTTAGTTGTGTAATACTATAAAATGAGGCTCTGTTTTCAAGAAAAAGCACAGTGCTCTTCAGGCACAAGCAATACCCTGGGATGCCTATCCTGGTTAATGCAATATATGAGCTATATATTGAGATACATAGGGTGATGCTGGACGCTATCTACAAGACATATGCTGGCTCAATCTGGCTGTGGTATCATCTGCCAGGCAGAGAAGTTATCAAAGGCCTTTGTTGCTCGATATATATAATGCTTGGGTACAGCTGAACTAGACCTAAAATAGTCTCGGAGGTACCCAGGATGTGGAGTCAGGTGACATCCCAGGTACATACATAGGTATTTTTTAATTGATCAGATGAAATAGGACTCGGGGCAGGGCGAGGGGGGGGGGGCTGGGGTGGAGACACAGATATGAATCCTACCCACAACTGGAGGTTCAGGTGTGTGATAGATGTGGACAAGAGGACAAGGTAGAGGCCAGAACGCAAGTAGGGAAAATAGGACCCATGAGAGAATCTGCAATAAAGGTGGAAGAAGTCTAGACTTTTTTTTTTTTAAAGGACTTGGAAAATAGAACCAAGGATTGCAGAGTCATGACACTTCTGAATAAAATACTTGATGTGATCTTGAGCCACATTCAACAAGTATATTTGTCTCCAGGGGGAAAAGGACTGCATTTACGGTAGAGCTCTAAATTCTGTAAATATTATCTGAAAGTATCAGAGCCCAAGCTATCTAGTGCTGAAGCCTCTCCCATGGCTCTAATTTAGCAAAGGTGTAAAGAAGAGGGATTTTCCTTCTAGTTTTGTAAGATACTCTGGGTGTGTGATCTATGGTGTCTGTACACCAGCCTGCTGTTTACTAAGGAGTCATCAAAAGAAACTTGTTAAAAACACAATTTGTTAGTTTCTTCTCCCCAGAAGTATTGATTCAATAGTAAGAGAGGTCCAGTAGTCTACAATTAAAAAAAAAAATTGTGGTCATTGAACGTTGAGTGGTACAAAGCACACATTTTGAGAAACTGTTCTGAATCTAACCATTGACCGTGTTGTCCTTGGGCTGGCAGCATCGACAATACCTGGGAGTTTATCAGAAAGGCAGACTCGCAAGCTCCTCCCCTGACTGGCTGAATCAGAGTCCACATTCTACAGAATCCCTAGATGAAACAAATGCATGTTAATGCTTGAAACTCACTCTAAACCTGCAGAGGTTGCGGTGAGTTTCCGGGATCAGGGACTTTCAGGTGGAGAGACGTGTGCCTCCTGAATGACTAGTACCTACCTTGCCTGTGGTAACAGGAGCAAATGTCTCTAGCAATCAGAGCGGAAGGGGAAGCTGAGCAGGTAAGCTGGTGGAGAACCTGACTGTCTGCATTACACAGGGAGGGATGGTAGGACTGATTCGCACACATATTAAAGGTGACTTTTGAGGCACTAAAAAATAGTTGGTAAATTTTTAAGGAACTTCATCTCCCTAAAAATGAAAACTTTAGAATGACTGAGATACAGACTTCAATAGTGATGCCATTAAGTTTAAATCCAAAGGCTGTTGAAAACTAGGACATTTAAATTGTGGCATACAAGGATTAAACCTGGGCATTGTGAGTTCAGGGTTTCCTGTAAATGATGTCTTTTCCCTCTCTCTTATATAATATAAAAATGAATAATAACATATTATTTTTGTTTTGTTTTGTTTAAAGTTTTCAAAAAGTTTAATGGAGCCAATAAGACATATAAACTGTGTTCTGACAGACAACAAAACCTGCTTTCCCTTACCAAAGAAAATGGCACATATTTTATCAAACTTTGACAATCAAGAGTAAAGGATACTGAAATTAAGCGACAGAGCACCAACTAAAACAAAAGCCCCACAAAACTGTCACTCAACTTGGCAAAAGGAACGAGAACCAAGGCATAAAGGGGAGATTAAATATGTGTTCCTCCCCATAGCTGGTTTGGCTCAGTGGATAGAGCGTCAGCCTGCAGACTGAAGAGCCCTGGGTTTGATTCTGGTCAAGGGCATGTACCTCGATTGTGGGCTTGATCCCCAGTAGGGGGCTTGCAGAGGCAGCTAATGGATGTTTCTCTCTCATCCATGTTTCTAACTCTCTAGTCCTCTCCCTTTCTCTCTGTGAAAATCAATAAAATGTATTTTACAAAATATGTGTTCCTCAATCTCAAAATAAATCCTTTAGGCATAGAAGTTCTGGCCACATGTGAGCAACTTAAACCACCAAACCCCAACTCCAGAATCTAAATTTACGACAGAAAAACACAGATATATCTAACTGCATTTCTTTGTATAGTCTCAAAGGCAGCTTGAAAGTATTTGTAATACAGAGGTTTGTCCATTTCAGGTAAAATGAGAGATTGCTAGAATTCTTCCTACTATAAAATTTTAAAAAAGTGATCCACTTTTATCAAAATTTAGAAATACCTCACTTTCATTCCTAGTATTAACATGGGATTGGCTTTTTTAAAAATAAAAGATTTTATATAGAACTAGAGGCCCGGTGCACAAAATTTGTGCACTGAAGTAGGGTGTCCTTCAGCCCAGCCTGCACCCTCTCCAATCTGACCACCAAGGGGTGGTGCAGAATGAAGGAAGGTCCTGGCCAGCAGCTAGCAGCCAGGGGAAGTAAGGCCCCAGCAGGCCTTGACCGCCAGCCAGGACTAGGGACCCTACCTATGCACAAATTTCCTGCACCGGGCCTCTAGTGTGATAATAATGCTAGAGGCCCAGTGCATGAAATCATTCCACCGGGGGCAGGGGGGAAGATGTTGTTCCTCAGCCCAGCCTGTACCCTTTCCAATCTGGGACCCCTCGAGGGATGTCTGATTGCCTGTTTAGGTCCACTGGGATTGGGCCTAAATGGGCAATTGGACAGCCCTCTCACAACCCAGGATTTCTGGTTCCCAACTGATTGCCTGCCTGCCTGATGGACACCTAACTGCTCCCCTGCCAGCCCAATTGCCCCCAGCTGTCCTCACCTGCCGGCCTGGTCACCCCCAACCGCCCTTGCCTGTTGGCCCAGTTACCTCTAACTGTCATCTCCTGCAGACCTGGTCGCCCTTAACTGCCCTCTCCTGCAGGCCTGGTTGCCTCCAGCTGCCCTCCCTGCTGGCCCAGTCACCCTTAACTGCCCTCCCCTATTGGTCTGGTCGCCCACAACTGCCCCCTCTTGCTGGCCATCTTGTGGTGGCCATCTTGTGACCACATGGGTTCAGCCATCTTGAGATCATATGGGGATGGCCATCTTGTACTAGGGCATGATGGTCAATTTGCATATCACCTCTTTATTATATAGGATGATTACAGAACTCCAGTTACACATTTCTAACATTCCATTCACATCCCTACCCAGTCAATGAATATTATGGTTAACTTAGCAAAGTTTTTTCACATAAAGATATTACTAATGGCTGAAGAAATTGTAAACTTTAACAACATGTTGTGAGTAAATTACTGGAAAAACCATTATGCTGGTTTTTAAGCTCAAAAACAAATAAACAAAAAATTGCCTGTCTGGTGGGTCTCAGTGGTGAATGTTGACCTGTGAAACAGGAGGTCACGGTTTGAATCCCAGTCAGGGCACATACCTGAGTTGTAGGCTTCATCCCCAGTGCATTCAGGCATTCAGGAGGCAGCCAATCAATGATTCTCTCTCATATTGGTGTATCTATCTCTCTGTCCCTCTCTCTTGTTTTCTGACATCAATAAAAATATTTTTTAAAAAAAAATGAGTGATATTTTCTGAATACTAAGGATGATTGCCCTCTGCATGCCTGACTTTAACTGAAAGGATCTGAATGCTCACTGATGTGGGCCTCATTATCACCGAATCATGACCAGCTGTCCTCCATTTACTTATTTAAACACTATCACTTGTTATAGCTGCTGATGTTATTCACAGAAGCTGTCACTTTCTGTGACTTTTCATTATCCACCTAATTCTTTTCACACACACACAAAAAAATGCTTCCAGGAATCATGATATGCCAGATGAATCTATCCTCCAGTTTCAGAGTGGCCAAGAAACTGGACAACATTTCTCCCTGGGTTCACTTCCTCTACTTCTGCTCTTCATTCTGTCTATTTCACTGTGTGTATATCCCTCTCCCACAGTTATTATTTGTATTCATGGATCGTTTGTGTATTTAAGCAAGGCTCACAAATCAATTCCATAAGAATCAAGTCAATGTTATTGTCTTCTATGCAAAGTTACTAGAATAGCACCTGGCAAATATAGGCAGTTCATAAATGCTGGGTATTCACCAGAGTCCTAATAGCTAGCTCTGTGGATGGCATGTTGCTATGGAAAGCGCTGTAGGATATAAAATATAATGCAGAATTCCTGTCATTTCTCTCTAGAACTGGCTATATGATTTGCTGGGCTCAGCGCAAGTGGAAAATGCAGACCTGTTGTTCAAAAACTGTTCAGAATTCCAAGGCAGTGACAGCAGAGTGGGACCTTTCTGAGTGTGGGCACAAGCCACGTACTCATAAAGTTATAAGGATCACTGTAATTTTAGTCAGGAAATATTTTTTGGATTTATGAGCTCTATTGCGAGCTTGAATAAAAATTAGCAGATATATTTCATTTTCTTTTCTTTAAAATATAATCATTTGTTAGAACATGCTCAGTGATTCTCTGCTGGTAGAACAAAGATAGCACATGAAGAGTAGAAGAGCAGGATTTAAGCAGCACAAAGAAATGATCCTGATCACTAAGTAATATTCATTTAAAATATTTTATACTTGTTTTTCATCTAGTCCACTCACCACTGCTAGAGGCACAAATCAAAACCTGCAACATCTTTCTCCCTCACCTTTTTCTTTCCCTCTCCCCCAATTGAGAGGATGCATTTTCTTACTGAGAAAAAAATAAATGTCAATAATGGGCAATTAATATAGATTAAAATGCCATAACCCTTTCAAATGCAGAGAAGACAGGCTGAAAAGCATTATGTTCATTATCTTGTGCTACATGGGTATGGAGAATCTTCTGATGATTCTTGTTCATATGTTCATAAAACACATATTTATTCAGTATTCCAATGGTTTACGTCTCTGTCTCCATTACTAGACTCTAGGATCCTTCAGAGCAGGCCTGCTGTCTGTCTGCTTTCCATATGTCCTTTACTTTTTTAATTGGTTGGAAAAATCATAAGAAGAATTTTATATTTCATGACACATGAAAATTATATACAATTTAAATTTCAGAATTCATAAATATGCTTTGGAACACAGCCACACTGTTCCTTTATGCATTTTCTGTAGATGCTTTGGGTCTGCCACAGAGTTAGGTAGTTGTGACAGAGTCATATGGCCCACAGAACCTTAACTATTTGCTACCTGGATCTATACGGTAAAGGTTTGCTGACTTCTACTTATTTCTGTGTGAAGGCTGTGTCTTCATCATCAACAAATTGCCTGAGTCTAGTACAATAGGTGACTTATGCTTTTTAAAGATATTTTTTAAACAGAGAGAGGAAGGGAGAGAGAAACATCCATGTGAGTGGTAAATATTGATTGGCTGCCTCCTTCACACCCACCAGGGATCAAGCCCACACCCTGGGCATGTACCCTGACCAGGAATCAAACCGGTAACCTTTTGATGCAATGACACCCAACCAATTGTGTCACGACAGCCAGGGCTATATGGGTGGGTTTCTTTAATGCTGAAGACAGTGGGAATAAAAAGAACAAGCAGAGGAAGTGGGAGGGAGTTCCTGTTTCATGCAAAATTGTTCTGAAGGTCCACCCGTCTTGTCAGTCTCTCTCCTAGACGGACTTTTGTCTAGCCCGTGGGGTGTGTGTGTGTGTGTGTGTGTGTGTGTGTGTGTGTGTGTGTGTGAGAGAGAGAGAGAGAGAGAGAGAGAGAGAGAGAGAGAGAGAGAGAGGACATTTAAATTTTACTCTTTATTCTCCTGGGAAATCTTAATTATACAATGTACTATTGTCAACTATAGTCACTATGTCATACGTTATATCCTCAGAGCTTATTAATTTATATCTGAATGTTTGTATTTTTTTACCAACCTCTCCCCATTTTCTTCACCCCTCAAACACTGATGATCACTTTTCTACACTGTTTCTATGTGACTTTTTTTTTCTTTCTTAGATTCCATATATGAGATCATGCAGTATTTGTCTTATTTCACTGATCACCATGTTCTCCAGGTTTCATCCATGTTGTCACAAAGGACAAAATTTTCTTCCTTTTGAGGTTGAAGGGTATTCCATTGTGTGTGTATGTGCACAAGCATGCATGTATACACATCACATTTTATTTATCCATTCAGATATTGACAGATACTTGTCATTTTATTGCTCTTTAAATTATGAAAGCTGTCAGAGTAACATGGAAGAACACGTCCCTTGATCTAGATTGTACTATATTTTAATTACTTAAGACTTAGCTAAGATTGTGATGTTGATAGCTACAACACTTATTGTTGACTAAAACCCTAATGAAATTTATATATATTCTATTGATTTTTTACAGAGAGGAAGAGAGAGGATAGAGAGTTAGAAACATCGATGAGAGAGAAACATCAATCAGCTGCCTTCTGCACACCCACTACTGGGGATGTGCCTGCAACCAAGGTACATGCCCTTGACTAGAATCGAACCTGGGACCCTTGAGTCCGAAGGCTGATGCTCTATCCACTGAGCCAAACTGGCTAGGGACCTAATGAAATTTAATATCAGCTGCTGACATCCCAGTCTTCTTAGGCAATATTTACATAGAAAGAAAACAACAATGATTGCAGCAATGCTGCTCCTCTTTCACCTATAAATTCTATAAATTCCTGTTAATTTTTAAAGTTCAAGTGTCCGATAATAAAAATAACCTCCACTTGTTTTTGTTTTTGTTTTTATTTGTTTGTTTGTTTGTTTGTTTGGTTGGTTTTGGTTTTTTGTTTTTTTACATCTTTAGGAATCTGTAGGACAAAATAATTTTCATTCAACAGTTTTCTTTCCAACTGCAAATTGCCTTTCACCTTTTCAAAAGCTCCATTTTAGCTTTTACGCAATGGTGAATACCTCTGCAAAACAAAGCATGGAAAAGTAAACTTTGTATTTCCTAAACTAAGTTATTTCATTATCTTTACTTCATCAGGCCTATTGACCTACATGCTATTATGTCTTTTTAATATGTAGATAAAGAAAATATCTGGAAATGCCCTTTTATACTCTTTTAGTTGAAAATAAGCAGTGTTGTAAAATAAAACAATATATTTGGAGCCCTATAGAAATATTACCAAATTACATTTGATAAATGTAATTATTTTTTAAATATATATTTCTATTGATTTCAGAGAAGAAGGGAGAGGGAGAGAGAGATAAATAGAAACATCAATGATGAGAGAGAATCATTGATCAGCTGCCTCCTGAACACCCCCTACTGGGGATTGAGCTGGCAGCCCAGGCCTGTGCCCTTGACTGGAATCGAACCCAGAACCCTTCTGTCCTCAGGCCAATGCTCTATCTGCTGAGCAAAACCAGCTAGGACAGTAAATGTAATTCTGATATAGGTATCGCATAGATTGACTGAGTACAGTGGCTCTGCAAGGTTCTTACTGGCAAGCAGGAGAAGCACTTCTACCCAAATTAACCAGAAATGTAAACTGATGGAACCAGGCTCAGAAAATAAGCAGAAGCCAAAGGAAGCTGTGCAGCATGGGAGCAGCCATAGTCATGTCGCCAGAAAAGTCTGACAAGGAACCTACGCCTGCACAGTCTCTTGGAATCATCCCCTTTTATGGGATAAGTTTTATCCCTTCAAAATCCATGCATTGAAGTCCTAACACCTTCAAAACCGTGATCATTTTTGGATATAGAGTTCTAGCAAATGTAATTAGTTGAGTTATCTAGAGTAGATCCTAATGTGACTTGCATTCTTACAAAAAGGGGAAATTTGGACTCAGACACACACAGGGAAAATGCCACATGAGGATGAAGGCAGAAATTAGGGTGATGCTTCTACAAAGACTGCCAGGAAACCAACAGAAATTAGGGGAGAAGCATGGAACAGATTGAAAGAACCAACCCTGCCGACCAACATCTTTACCTCAGACGTCTAACCTCTAGGACTATAAGATAATAATTTATGTTGCTTAAACCACCAAGTTTGTGGTCCTTTAACACCACAGCCTTAGGGACTGAATACCACGGACTCTCTCCTGATGCACCACTATGCAGTCTCTAATAGTCCCAGGGTCTTTGCTCCTCCTCAAAATTTAAGGTCCCAAAAGGAAGTAGCCAATTCAACAAGTCTAGGTCCCATGAGCAAGCTCTGTTGTCAGGGAACTAGAGAAAGAAGATCACATCCCTGTCAGCTCCTGGAAATGGAAGCAAGGTCTTCTCTCCTCCCAAAGAGGAATTCCTTGGAACTCCACAAGGAGAAGGTGCTGGGGATGCTGTGATGCCAGTAAGGAACCAATGGCTGCCACGTGGGGTCAGTCTCAGAGGCTTTTCCAAGTTTGCTGAGACACATAAATCTACCACATTATCCCAGGGTGTGGGACCAATTTTGTTAACAATGATTCCTTTTTCATCTACACTAATAAAAGAGAAACATGCAAATTAACCATCACTCTGTCACTCCACTACACCCACCAGCCAATCAGAGCGACTATGCAAATTAACCAACAAATATGGCAGTTAATTTGCATATGCAGGCACAGAGTGAAGACTGAAGACAACTGAAATGGCAGGGGCCACAGAGCTGGAGCGAGCAGGAGGCTTGGGTTGCTCCTGGAGACAGAGAAAGCCAAGCTTCCCTCCGGCGTGTACTCCGCTCAAGGAGTGGCTAGAGGCCTGGGTCCCTGGGGACAACCCAGGCCCCCAACCTGCCCTGGGCTCCATTCAAGGAGGGGATGGGGGCCTGGGTAGCCAGGGGCAATCCAGGCTTCCAGTCTGCCCTGGGCTCCACTGGAGGAGCTGGGGGGGGGGGGGGGGGGGGGGGGGGGGGGGGGGGGGGGGGGGGGGGGGGGGGGGGGGAGAGGAGGAGCTGGGAGCAGCCAGAGAGGAGAAGCCAAGCCTTGCTGCTGCAGCTGGACCAAAGGCCTGGGTCCCGGATGCCAGAGGAAAATTGGTGCCAGCAGCGAGGGGAAGGAAGGCCTATTGCATGAATCTTCGTGCAACAGGCCTCTAGTATTCAAAATAATTGTGATAGCCCTATATGTAAGCAGACTGTGTTTTAGGTATATATAATACAATATCTATAATAATAAAAGCATAATATGCTAATTAGAATGGACAGCAGAATGACCTTCCAGATTAAGCTGGGGTTGCGAGGGCCGAAACCCTTGCACAAATTTTGTGCATCGGGTCTCTAGTACTCTAAATATATGTAAACTAAGAACTTGATAGCACTTTTGTAAATATATTTGTACCTAACAACCAAAAGTGAATACATATCATTGACAGAATTTTTACCTATCTGCATGAGACATTATTCACTACCTCAAGAAACCATGTTTATTTGATGTATTACTTTGCAGACCCCTTGCAATAACTTGTAGTAACCTGCAGTCTCCCTTGCTTACCCCCAGAGGTCTACAACCCATAGACCTGGAACTATTGTTTTCCACGTAAACTGATTTACTGGAAAGGCTCCATGCTGTGAGAGAATAAATATGAAATGGTTTTATTTTTCTTTAGTCCTTACTATCAACCATGTTTTGTTGAACCATTCTTTCCCATCCTTTAACAGTTTGGAGAAACCCTATAATTTCATAGTCTCTTTCAATTACAAGTTCTGTTTAATTTCCAATTTTAATCACAATTTAATATCAATCTCATATTTTCCCTTTTCCCCAACAAGGCTGATAGAGTCTAGCTCTGAGAAGCCTGCTCTTTTGCAGTGATGAGCTCCTCCAGTCCTCTGAGACAGGGAAATAGTGGAAGAAAGGGACAAACATCTCAGTTCTTCGCTGGCCTTTCTCTACTGGCTATCCCTCTGTCTAGGCAGCATTGACTGGACATCAGTGCTGTCTGTGTGCAGCAATTCAAACGCTGTCTCATTCATATAGGGTGAGTGTGTACGTGCGTGTGTGTGTGTTTCAAGAGACACTGCATAGCCTTCCTGCTTAACAATTCGCTGACCTGAGACACCCAACTGCAGCCTGAACTCTCCCTCCTTTCCTCTCTGCTTTCACCATTGGTGATCTTCCCACAGCCTTATGCTGATGAGGTTGCTTTCGGCGAGAGAGCAAGTTCCTTGAGTAAGGCTCAGCAAGACTGTTCAATTGTAGCTGCAAGTCATTACTTAGCATCAGTACCCTTGTGTATCAAACAGTGGAGCACATACTGCAAATGGTCTCCTATTTCGGCTAAATCAGCAAGTTGGCTGTGTAAGAGTGCCCAGAAACTGTATCTCAATAAGGGTGTGGGTTACACAGGTACATGCATTTGTCAAAGGATATTAAATTATATAGGCATATCTCAAAGATATTGCAGCTTCAGTTCCAGACCACTGCAACAGAGTGATCATCTCAATAAAGTGAGTCACAGATTATTTTTGGTTTTCTAGTACACATAAAAGTTATGTTATACTATCCTGTAGTCTTTTAAGTGTGCAATAGCATTATATCCAAAAAGCAATGTTCACATCTTAATTGAAAAATAACTTATTTTCAAAAATGTTAACCATAATCTGAACCATTAGCAAGTCGTAATCATCTTGATGTTGATGGCTGCTGACTGATTAGAGGGGCAGTTGCTAAGCTTGAAGTGGCTGTGGCAATTTCTTAAAATCAGACAATGATGTTTTCTATGCTGATTGGCTCTTCCTTTTACAAAAGATTTCTCTGTAGAAAATTTTTTTTCAAAATTAGAGTCAGTCCTTCCAAATCTTGCCACAGCTTTATCAGCTAAGTTTGTGTAATATTTTAAATGCTTTGCTGTCATTTCCACAATTTCACTGTCTCTTCATCAGGAGTCCATTCCATCTCAAGAAACTACCTTCTTTGCTCATCCCTAAGAAGCCACTCCTCTTTCATTAAAGTCTTATCATGAGGTTAGAGCAATTCTTCAGATTCCATCTTCAGGTTTCACTCCTGATTCTAGTTCTCTTGCTCTTTCTACAACAGTTGCAGCTGCTTTCCCCACTGAACTCTTGAGCCCCTCAAAGTCATCCATGAGAGTTGAAATAAACTTCTTCCAAACTCCTGTTAATGTCAATATTTTTACCTCTTTGCCTTAAATCACAAATGTTCTTAATGGTTTCTAGAAGGAAGAATATTTTCCCAAAAGGTTGCAATTTGCCTAGATTCATCAGAGGAATTGCAATCTATGGCAACAATAGCCTTGTAAAATGTATTTCTTAAATTAGAAATGAAAGCTGGAATTTCTCCTTGATCCATGGGCAGTAGAATTATGTGTTAGCAAAAATTAAAACAACATTAATCTCGCTGTCTCATTTTTCTCAGGGTTCTTGACCAGGTTCATTGTCAGTGAGCAGTAATATTTTAAAAAGAATATTTTTTAGCAGTAGGTCTCAACAATGGACTTAAAATGTGCAGTAAAACATGTAAGCAGACATACTGCCTTCAAGGCTTTGTTGCCCCATTTATAGAGCACAGGAAGAGTAGATTCAGCATAATTATTATGGGCTTTCTAGATTGGTAAGTGATATTTTTAGAATAATAAAAATATTTAGAATGGAAAGTGAACACTAGCTTCAAATCATTAGCTGCATTAGCCCCTAATAAGAGAGTCAGCCTGTCCTTTGAGCTTTCAAAGCAGGCATTGACTTCTCTCTAACCATGTGTCCTAGGTGGCATCTTCTTCTAATATAAAGCTGTTTTGTATAAATTGAAAATATGTTATTTAGTGTAGCCACTCTCATTAATTATCTTAGCTAAATATTTGTGATAACTTGCTGCAGCTTCTACATCAGTGCTTGCTGCTTTACCTTGCACCTTTATGTTAAGAAGATGGTTTCTTTCCTTAAACCTCATGAACCAGCCTCTGCTATCTTCAAACTTTTCTTCTGCAGGTTTTTCACCTCACTCAGCATACATAAAAATAATGATATTTAGAGTCTTGCTCTCATTAAGCTTTGGTTTAGGGGCTATTAAGGCTGATTTGATCTTCTATCCAGACTGCTAAAACTTTCTCAGTATCAACAATTAGGCTGTTTTGCCTGCTTATCATTTGTGTTCTCATTGAGATAACACTGTTTGATTTCCTTCATGGACTTTTTCTTGACAATCACAATGTAGCTATTTGGTGCAAGAAGCCTAGCTCTTGGCTTATCTTGGCTTTTGACATGCCTTCCTCACTAGGCTTTATCATAGATAGCTGTTGGTTTAATGTGAGAGATCTAAAGCTCTTTTTTTCATTTGAACACTCAGAGGCTATTATAGGTCATTAATTGCCCTACATTGTTCCACTTTGTTGTGTCTCAAGGAATAGGGAGAGATTGAAAGATGGAAGAACAGCCAGCCAGTAGGGCAGTCTGAACACACATATTTATTGTTAAAGTTACTACTCTTATTATGGGCAAAGTTATTAGACTAGGTTATTAGATTGTATTATTAGATTGTGTCAGATCTTGCTTAATAGACTAGGATCTCCCTGAAGCCTCTGAAGAAACTCCTTTCTGATTAAGGTTTCACAGAAAATTCTTTGATAAATACATTCTGATGTTGTGGATAATCCCACTGGGCCAAATAACAGGGTACATTCTAGAAAGTACTAAATAGTGTCTTATTCCTAGAAGCAAATTATGACAGCAATGGCTGTAGATCCCACTGGTGTGGGTGGGCCAGAGCTATGCCCACCAATAATACCTTAAAGTGGTCTTCTAATTTTTCTTATATTCAAACCTTTCATTTTCTGTCTTATTCTTTTCATGAAAATATTTTGCTCACTCTCTGTCAACTAGATACTATGTTAAGAGTTAAAAGGTTAAAAAGTTGATTCCAGATGATCTTAAGGACAGGCAATAAAATATTTTGTAAGATATTACTAAAAATATTCTGAAATCACCATTTGACCAAATCAACAAAGACCACTGCAGTCTACCTTCATACTTTTTATCTCAAGATGGGCAAAACAAATTTGAATATCTGACACTTTTATTAGAGTATCCAGCAATAATCTTGATGCAGCAACATCATTAGATTAAACCTGAATAGAGCAAGTCTGAAAAGAAGCACTATTTCTTAGAAACATAAAAAAAAAAATAACCCCATTACATGTAATATTTCTCTTCCAAAGTAGCATGTAAGCTCATTCTGGCATTTTGGAAATGAATCACTTGATCTGGTCTCGCCCAGGAGGAGTAAATCATCCAATTTTAGAGACGTTGCTTAAGATAGAAGGAAGAAAATGAACTTTCCAGCATACTAACTCAAATGCCCATACCTGCTTTATATTAGATTAGGGAGTCCTTTTCTTTAGGCAGATTTAGCGATTTTATTCCACAGTTGAAAATAACTAAGCACAAATGTGTTACAAGCCGTCTCAGAGTCTTGTACAACATGCTCATTGTGGGTATGTCATACTCACTTATTCATCGAGTCATGGCTTTTCACCATATGATAGTTCTTAAAGTTAAATTTTCCATCACCTGACTCAAAAAAAGGATATTTAATGATAATTTATCTGCATATTAGGGAATTAAAATCATAATCTTCCCCAATATTACAGCATCTCTGGTATATCTGACCTGGCTAAGAAGAAAATCTTTGGTATTAACATTTTCCTCTATATTCTACCAGGACATTGGATGCAATGGCAAGGAACTGTGATCTTGGAGTAATCTAAAATGAGTTTAATTAAAAATAGTTTAATTAATAGTTTAATTAAAATAGCATACAAACTGTGCCTAAGAGTGGGAAAATGTAATTTAACTAAACAAATTTATGCAGAAAACTTACACTTAAAAATGTACATAAGGCATAACCAATTTTAAGTGAATTTGCAACCTTAAAAGTTAACTAGTTGGAAAGAACAATTTGCTTTTATGTTAAAGAGATAACATTTCAATAAAGTATGGAGTTACATATATGTGTCTATTTTCAATGAATGCTAGTGTCTATAGTTAAAAATACCATTAAAATTTGGGAATGGTTCATTTTTCTCTATAAGAGAATTGAGATGTAGTAATCCTTACCTCTATAGACCTGGTTAATTAATATTTTCAGGGAACTCTGAGTTCTGGCAATAATAATCTCCATGGAAAGATGAAACAGACTGCTATGAACACTTGAGTAAGCCACTTGGAAAGGCTGGCATAAAAACCAGGATTTCAACCACTAAGAAGAAAATGACATATCTGTGCAGGATACCATCAAAAGAGACCTCCAACCCATCACTCCTAAAGAAAAAAGAAATGTGAAAAAAGAAATGAGATAAGGAAATAGTCACTTCGGCACCACCTCATGCCCTTCTAGAACAGCAAGTCCCTACATCAACCAGTTATTTTTTGAGCCATTCTAGTGTGGTCTTGAATTTAGAGAGGTTTTATAAGATTAGTTAGAGTTAGCTCTTAATATTTAAGGTGGTCTTTAAAGTGTCTGAGTTTAATAAAAGAGCTATTTGAGGAGAAACCAAGATGGCGGCATAGGTAAAAACCCAAAATTGCTGCCTCACACAACCATTTCAAAACCACAATGAAAAGAAAAAACGGACACCACCCAGAACCACAGGGAAAGCTGGCTGAGTGAAAATTCTACATACAACTAGAAAGAGAAAAACACACTGAGACTCGGAGGGGTGGGGAAGTAAAGTGCAAAGGTACGGAGGCGTGAGCAGAAAGGGCTCATGGAAAAGGCTGACAACTGAGGACGTGGTTGTCTTTTTCAATCCGGAGGGAGTCACAAGCTTCTGACGGCTCTGAACTCCAATTCCAGGCGAGTTTCTGGGTATCCAGACTCACATGGGGAGAAGCTTGACTGTCTGGCACCAGGAGGAACTCCAGAGCAGCTTTCTCTCAGCATTGCTGCAGCGATTACCATGGGACACTGAGACCTGGTGCCTCTTAGGGCTGGGGTGAGAATCAGCCATAGCTGTTTTCTCCACCCTGTTGATTCCCCAAGACCCCACACCACCCAAGCTGCAAGCAGGTGCTTTTGCATATAAAAAGCTGGGTAGCCTCAGGCAAAGGCTAAATTAGCACCTCCTTAGAGATCCAAGAGCCAGTGTACACAGTGGTCAGAATAGGACCATCCAGATTACAACTCCTCAGATCCATAAGGGACACACTCAGGGGGTGGGCACCAAAGCCCCACTGAAGCAAGTCTTGCTCCATGAGGGTGTCTCTAGCACAGAAGTTCTCCCACCGTAGACACAGGTGATTCTCACAGCCAAGTGGCCTGGAGGTCAATTCCTCCCAGTGATACCAACAACAATCAAGGCTTAGCTACAACAAGACTGTGCACATAGCCTAAAAAGGGGTACACCAAGGGTGCCCACCTCAGGTAATTGGGAAGGCTGAGTCACTTGGCCCTATAGGACACCTAGCACAGAAAGCCACACTATCAACGTAGGGAAGCAGTGAAAATTCGAAGACAAAGAAACAGATCACAAATGACAGAAATGGAGGCAAGCAAATGACTGGATATAGAGTTCAAAACCACGGTTATAAGGTTTTTCAAGAATTTTCTAGAGACTGACAATAAATTTAGTGAGACCCTTGAGGATATGAAAAAGGACCAGCTAGAAATTAAGCATACACTGACTAAAATAAAGAATAACATACAGAGATCCAACAGCAGACTAGAGGATCACAAGAATCAAGTCAAAGATTTGAAATATGAATAAGCAAAAAACACCCAACCAGAAAAGCAAAAAGCAAAAATAATCCAAAAATATGAATATAGTGTAAGGAGCCTCTGGGACAACTTCAAGTGTACCAACATCAGAATTATAGGGGTGCCAGAAGAAAAGAGAGAGCAAGATATTGAAAGCCTATCTGAAGAAATAATGACAGAAAACTTCCTTTACCTGGTGAAAGAAATGGACTTACAAGTCCATGAAGCACAGAGAACCCTAAACAAAAGGAAGCCAAAGAGAACCACACCAAGACACATCATAATTAAAATGCCAAAGGCAAAAGACAAAGAGAGAATCTTGAAAGCAGCAAGAGAAAAACAGTTAGTTACCTACAAGGGAGCACCCATATGACTGTCAGCTGATTTCTCAATAGAAACTTGGCAGGCCAGAAGGGAGTGGCAAGAAATATCGAAGTGGTGAATAGCAAGAACCTACAACCAAGATTACTCTACCCAGCAAAGCTATCATTCAGCATTGAAGGTCAGATAAAGAGCTTCACAGACAAGAAAAAGCTAAAGAAGTTCATCACCACCAAACCAGTATTATATGAAATGCTGAAAGGTATCCTTTGAGAAGAGGATGAAGAAGAAAAAGTCAAGATAAAAATTATGAACAACAAATACATATCTATCAACAAGTGAATCCAAAAATCAAGTGAATAAAAAATCTGATGAACAGAATAAATTGGTAAATAGAATAGAATCAGGAGCATAGAAAGGGAGTGGACTGACAATTCTTAGGGGGAAAAGGGTGTTGGGGGTGCGGGAAGAGACTGGACAAAAATCGTACACCTATGGATGAGGACAGTGGGGGGTAAGGAGAGAGGGTGGGGTGGGAACTGGGAGAAGGGGAGCTGTGGGGGGGGGAAGAGGAACAACTGTAATAATCTGAACAATAAAGATAAAAAATAAATAAATAAAACAGGATAAAATTTGTTTAGACACAGAGCCTTCTCCAACTCAGGCATGAAGCAGAGCCTTCCCAGTCCTGTCTGCCTTTTATAACAGCAAATAAAAACCATGTATTGCAGTGGTGGGATGGTGATGTAATCAACACTTTAGCCAATCTCCCTGAGGATGATTTGCATAGTTTTCTCCTCCCAATCCAACAGAACCCAATTTATTTTTAAGGGGAAATGGATATCTCCAATAAAATAAAATAAAATAAGAGAGCTATTTGAGAGGCAGATAAAACATTCTTCAATATTCCTTTTGGACTAGAAGTATTACTCTCTATCATTCTAGGCCTACAGAAAGTCTTTCCTTATAATTATAGTTGCCTGATTATTACCACCTGATTATCTTGAGTGTTGGATAAAATAATTACTAATCTAACTGAGAGGTTCTGAAGACAGAGGATTTATTGATCTTTACCAGTTATCTAAACAATAGGCACATCTTTTCCAAGCCAAATTCTCCTGTCCAATGTCATTACACTAATTCTGACTTCCTTCCTAAATTAAATCCTTTCTCCACGAGATAATATTTTGATAGACAGCCCACAGAGTATAGGACTTAATAACAGGCAACTGCTTCTAGGAGCAGAGCCCTCCTGACTGTGTTTCAGATCTAGTGAAAGTCACCAATTACCAGATTCTCCCGAGACCAGACCTTACAATGAGTTTTCTGACCCTGAGAGGATTTAGATAAGCTCTGGATACATTCTGTTCTGTGACATGAGCACTGAGTTGCTTAGCAGCAAAAATGTTCCTCCTCTCTCACATCTCAGCCAACAGCATTTCCCCAGGATTTATAAAGTTGCACAGGATGGGAGTGCTGAGTTTCAAAGTGAGGGAGCAGGTTTTTGCTAATCTTGCATTACGTTTAAGACCTTCAGGCAGTTTGCAATGTCTTCTGAGTCTTTTCTTTCCTTAATTCCAGGAGGGAAGGAACCCCTCCACCCTCAGCTGGTTCTGTTCTTTCCTCCCCCTGTGGTGTGGGCAGCACCAGCCAGGTAAGGCTTAGGAAACGTAGAAGTTCTCACTTCACAGAGGAATTTGTCTGAGTAATCTAATAATGGGGGTGGGGGGTGGCAGCATTTATAGGGAGAAAGTAATATAACATCTTTGAGTGCCAATTATATACCTAATGTCTAAGGGGAGTCCGTGTGGTTGTCAAAACCATGGCCTGTGAAGTGGGACTGCCTGGTTCAGATCCCAGCTCCACTTCCTCCTGGTAACCCTTCTCAGCCTCTGTTCCTCATTTATGATATTAAATAAGCTATCTAGTCAGAGATTAGGGGGTAAATAGGAGAGCCTTTCAGAAACTTAGATGAGAACTGAGTGCATTGAAAGCTCTCAAAAAAATCTTAGCGAGTATGAAAAAATAAAAAGTAGGTACTATTATTCCTACTTAACATTTGAAGAAACTGGATATCAGAAATCTCAAAGTTTCTCGTGACCACGATCATACAACTAATTGATAAATGGAAAAGTGAGAATGTGAGTCCAGGACTGCTCCCCTGCCTTTAGCACCAGGCTATGCTAGTATTGTCAGAAGACTGTGTATGCCCAGCACAGGGATCCAAGGGGCTGGAGATGGGTCATGGTGCCCAGGAAGCCACCAACAGAAGTGAATGCTCTGGATAAAAGGATTGAGTTTCCATTTAGTTGTCTTTTACAAAGTAGTTTTTCCTGGGAAGAATATCACAACTTAGTGGGGAGGAGGATGAGGAAATTGACATCAGGGTGGGCACATGCCACATGTTGAGTGCTGGGGCACACACTATGTACTTCTTCTCATCTAATTCACACAAGGCCATTCAGTGTTGGTGTTATTATCCCATTTTATAGGTAAAGAAATAGAAACTCAGAGAAAAAAGCATCAGTCCCAAGATTAAGGGCTAATGGATGAAGCTGAGCTCACCCACAGCCAGTGCTGTCTGCTTTCTAATGCCACCAGCTCTCTGTGCAGTAGACTAACCAAATGGACTAATTTCCTCACGGAACCTGGATGAAATTGCTTTATCAACAATCGGGCAATCACCATTCTAACCAGACCTTGGCTATAGGCACCTGTAGGCAGGACAGGCACCTAGGGCTGTGGAAAAGCAGAGAAGGCAGTGGAGAGGGTTGGGGGCAGGAAGCCACCAGCTCCAATCAATCTGACAGGCCATCTGCAATGCTGGATGCCGGAGAGGATTTAGAGTAACAAGCGGTTAAAAATGGATTTTGCCATTAATGCGTTTCTGATGAATGCCTTCCGCTCCATTCAGAAATGAAGGTAAGTTCATTTTCTTTTCAGAAGATCCACACCTTAGAGATTCTATAAATATAGCTCTTCATTGAACTCCTGTGAAGAAATGGCTGCATCTCCTGGAGTGAAATTACTACCTTTTAGAGGCACTATCTCCCTCCAGTTGCCACTGCTGCCCTGAGCGCTCATTAGCCTGGATAGGAAGTAGTTTTGTACGAGGCCGTGGAAGGCCAGCTGTCCTTAGGTTGAAGGGCATTTGTTCACAGAGCCTGCCTGACTCAGCAGGGAGGTGTGTGCGGAGGAAATCTCTCTGCCTGGTTTAGCTCTGCTCTTATTCGTCTTTCAATGGGAGGAGTGTGATTTTTCTTTTCCATTCAAGTTGTACTCAGAAAGCAGAGGAAGTACGTAATTATTTGGATGGCCCTTGTATCCTTGTGCTGCACATTTCATGGGAAATCTGACTATTAAAATATTATTCATAATCTATTAAAATGCGTTTGGGTGGCTCAGAAGCTGCTGTGTGGGAGGGTGGCATAAAAACTGCCCTGCAGCGCAAAGGTCAATTTGGTTGCGCTACAGCACAGAACACAGTGTCTGTCCACTGAACGAAGAGCAGAGCAATCATTCTGGGGATTCTTGGGAGAAAGTGCTTCTTATCGCTCTTGGTTTTAAAGGCCCAGGGGGTCCCAGGGTTTTCTCCAGTGGCCTCGAACAATTAAAATGTCAAAGGACGTTGGGAGGCAAGTGTCAGATCCTTCCACGGAGTCCTTTCCAGTGTACGCCTGTCGTGGGAGTTGTCCTACAAGGAAGATGCCGGCACTGAGCAACCTTTTCCCAGGCCTTTCAGAAGCAGGAGAAGTGAGGACTCCAGCAGCATCCCATCACGTATGGTGTGACCCGGAAAGATCAAACAGAACGCGAGCTCAGAAAGCCTCTTGCCTTCCTCTCAGATCTTGAACCAAAATAATTAAACCTCTCTTCAGTCCCCAGCGGGCTGACTTAAAAGTGAGAGTCGCACAGCAGTCAGTGTCAGTCCCTCAATTACCCAGTGTCCTGGCATCACAAAAATAATTGCGATGACCAAGACTGTGATGTGCCACAGTGAGAAAGAAAACAGTCCTAGAACCCTCACAGCCACCACTGTGGAAGCCAGGCAGGTGAGATGCAGTTTGGTCTCCAAATCCTGTGGGAAAATATCTGCCTCATTTCAAACCAAATAGAACCAAATGAATAAAATATTTCCCTAACATGCCCTAACCGATTGGCTCAGTGGATAGAGCATCGGCCTGCAGACTCAAGGGTTCCGGGTCAGATTCCGGTCAAGGGCATGTACCTTGGTTGCTGGCGCATCCCCAATGGGGAGTGTGCAGGAGGCAGCTGGTGGATGTTTCTCTCTCATCGATGTTTCCAGCTCTCAATTTCTCTCCCTTCCTCTCTGTAAAAAAATCAATAAAATATTTAAAAAAATATCTCCCCAACACCAACAGAGAGGTCACTGCTTACTAGCTGTGTGACTGTAGGTAAATTGTTCAAACCCTGCTGTACTCTGGTTTTCTTATAGTAAAGTGGAGTTAAGAATACACCTACATTAGAGGACACTTGTGAGAATTAAATGGGTACTCAGAACACAACAGTGCCTGGCATCCAGCTATGCATTACCATTCATCTTTCTTATCGAGACATGTCAATAGATGCCTGTAGATACACACATGAATGAGATTCTGAGTATGTATCCACCCCTGACTCACCCACGTCCTCACCAACATTGCCAAATGAATAGCCATCTGAGCTTGATTTTCCCCACGTCCAATAAACTGACCACACGGCCCTGACTGGTTTGGCTCAGTGGATAGAATGTCAGCCTGCGGACTGAAGGATCCCAGGTTTGATTCTGGTCAAGGGCATGTACCTTGGTTGCAAGCACATTCCCAGTAGGAGGTGTGCAGGAGGCAGCTGATCGATGTTTCTCTCTCATTGATGTTTCTAACTCTCTATACCTCTCTCTTCCTCCCTGTAAAAAAATCAATAAAATATATATTTTAAAAAAAACTGACCACACATGCCTCTACCACACAGGAATGTGGTTCAAACCACCTCATTTACTGTTCTGATGCTCCCTGAAGCGTCTAATATGAAAATGAATTTGCTAAATTCAAATCCCAACAAGACACATATGCTGACCACAGCTCTTCCCAAAAATATCAAAGTTAAAGCATGAAAGGAGGGATGTTTCAATATCATGTTTTCATTATGCCAAGCCTTCATGGTTTTAAAAAATTGAGTGAAAATGCCTGACAGTAACAGGTCAGATTTTTTTGTTGTTGTTTACCAGTTTTGTTCTTTAAAAGTTTCTGAGGATTACTCTGTGCTGCAGGCTAAATAAATATTAGCTTACTCCTTGGGCTACTACCTATCAAGGAATTCTCTGAATGACTTCGTGCCTTAGGCACCATGAAAATGGATTTATGAGTTTTCCAGGCACCCACATAGCCAAAGAAGGCTGTACATCAAAGGGTCCTATTTAAAGCTAAGTTAACCACCAAAGAATAGTGCTAGAAGGAAAGGAAATGATAAAAGAAAGGGATGGGGAAAGTCCCAGTCTGGATGGAAAAGCAGCAGAAAGTCAATACTTGAGGGCCAGGCAGTAACTCACCCTAGAGCTACTCTTCTTTGTATGAAATCGCACCGCTGAGGAGAGAATGAACGGTCAGTCACGTGAAGCGGATCCAGCATAAATCAGCATTCCACAGCCCCCACAGCTACCGACTGCAGCCAGCTCCTCCAGACCTATGGGCCAGAAGGGCTCCACGTCAATTCAGAAGGGATTCCCGCCAGACATGCTTCATATTTGGGGTCCTAAAGTCAAACGTTATTGAACATTACCAGCAAGCATGTTGATCAATTCCAAGATACCTACTGTCTTGTCTTTTGAAAAACCTGGGAAGTTATCCTCTTCTAGCTTAAGAATAGGTAATAGAGTGTAAGGCACTAATAAAAAATATGTATCTTAGTTATATTGTGGACGAAAGGGGCCACATGCTAACCTGACCAGCTCAGGGAAGGCCTGCATGGCAGTCTTGCAAACTCAGAGACCTAAAGTAACCACAAAGGATGCTCTGAAATTACACTTTAACTAAAAGTAGTCATGGTGGGTAGTTACATCTTAGGCCGGTATCTTCACTGACAAGGTCAACTTTCACCTTAACTGAGCCTATCTGTCTTTTTGCATCTATATAACATACCCTTTGAAATGCCTGGGTAACTTGTTACTTCCCTTTTTCTGGATCCCTCATGGCACAGTTTAATATGCTGGGCGCCAGGACAGATGCCACAAGTTCCTTCTTTGTTACCAAGTTAGTTGTTCCTGCACCCACCTAAGTATATGTCTATCCTTTTACTTTTTATCCAATCCCAGGGGTTTACCCCACTTTGCTTCCTCCTGCCTCTCTAGTCTATCACCAATGGATTTCATGTAACCCACCTACGTCCCTCTTTTGATTGCAATGTATAACTATAGATGTAACCCGCCTTTCTCCGGAGCATGATCTCAGTCCGCTAAGGTTCTGCTTCCCAGCAATTGTCAACAGTTTGGCTCAAATAAACTTACAAAAAGTCTTTACAGGTTTGAATGTTTTTATGTTAACAATGCTTTACTCTGCCTTACTACTTGCCGTGCCCTTTATTTTCAATAGTCGTGGACTGCACAAGGCTTAAGGAGCAATACTAACCTCACACACATTCAAGTTATAGAAGAATAGATAAGCCCAAAGCTATAAAGCTAAGCAATATTCGATGAAGAAATTATTACATGTCATTTTTCTTTATTTCCTTCTTTTGTTGTTGTTGTTTTTGTGTAACGAGAAGTGTTTTAACCTGGGCATGTAATGGCAATCATGCTTGCGCAATGAGACCATTGGTGTATAGCAGCGTGGCCAGGCAGCTCTTCAATAAAGAAAGCTACTTTCTCTTCAATAACATCACCTAGAACAGAGCTCTATGGTGTCAAAGGTTGTGGCAAGTTCTGAGCTTATACTGGCCATTCTCAGTGGGAGTTCTTGGAAAGGCGAGAGTGTGAAATAGATTTAAGGGAGGATAAATGACACTGTGAACCCATCTCTCCCTCTCACTAAAGTTAAGGCCAAAGAGCCTTCTGGGTGTTCTCTTAATTAGTCCAGGGAAGGCTGATTGGGCAAGACTAGGCCAGGGGAAAGCCAGGATGTCCACTGATTGTATTAATCGTTTGTCATCTGTGTCGCTCTTTATCTCCTTCTTCTTCGTTTTCTTTGCTTCCCACAACACTGCTACACAGCCCCATCATCCTCTCACCTGTTTCCCCTACTGAAACTTCCAGAAAATCACAATACTCATCCACATGAAGAATGACAATAAAAAAGAGCTCCACTCGTTAGCAATTCTTTGAGAATCAGCATCTTGACAGATATCAAAGCTTTAAGATAGAGAAGAAAGGTCTAAGGTAAGGATATAGTTTGTGGAGCTTATTATTTCAGCAGCTGAATGTCTTCAATGGATTGGAGTCTATTCTATACACCATTGGAAACAGAACAACATGGAGTTTGCCCTCACGGTATTCACAGCATAATAACACAGACATAAAAAATGAATGCAGTGCACCACTGAGACATAAAAAAATGACACAGGAGAGGTACAGACAGTCTGAAGGGAAAGGAACTCACTCTCCCTAGGGAAGTGGGACACTGTGAGATTCTTGCTCTTAAAGGAAATGGAGGCTTTGCCAGGTGGGGGTGGGGGGAGGAGAAGGGCAGACCCTGCAAAGGGAAGAGAATGTGAAGAGTGTTTGCAGGGGAGGGGCCTTGGAGAACATACTGTGCTTGAGAACTAACCAAGAAAAGACTCCCAAGACCTTAGAAATCACACGCAGTAGGTGACGCTGGTTGAATATGACCAGACCTGTGACTACGCTTCCAGGTAACAATCATATTTAGAGAAGAAACTGCAGGGGATTGTCTTACCCGTCACTCGGGTCACTTCACAGGACCTCATTGCTGCAGTCAACACTGGTGAGTTTGTCTTGTAGATTTCCAAGGAAAAGACATCCCCCTTTTCCGGCTGGAAGATCCGGCATCTAACCTTATTCCAAGGGGCTGGGGAGGCTTAAACAGGGAGCACAGATGTGAGAATTGAGCAAGCAGTGAGTAAACACCCTTGGCTGACATACAAGCCTGCCGCCCACCCCCCATCTCACCTGCATTATAGGTGGTCATCTGCCATTACCGTTATCTCACGCATTTGCCACTATTTATTACTTAGGCCCCACTAATCTTAACATTTTTTTGCACACATTGTGTTTTTCACTTGGATACTGTTAGAATTCTCCTGGGATGGTTGATAGAAGTTTCAATTACCAGCCCATTTCCTCTGCAGCCTGGGGGAATGGGAAGTGATCCCTGCAAAAAAAAAAAAAAAAAAAGTTGCATTTTTTTCTGAATTTGGTGAAACTTCAGAGAACAGTGTTTGTTTGTTTGTTTGTTTTACTCCCTGCCTCCCCACTCCCCCTGCTGAGCTGCCTCCTCCTCCTACTTCTCTACTTTCTAATTAAGTTTGGCCTCTTCTAGAAAGAGATGGACATTTCTTTATAAAGAAAGTGATGCACTGCCTACTTCATTAATTTGGCTTCATGTTTGCTTTTGGTCTCCTAGAGCAGCATTTCTGAATGCCACTGATCTGCAGTTGCAAAAGGAAAACTAAGTGTAAGCCTCCCTGCACTATTTCCAGACCCCCAGCACCATCCATCCCCCCCACCCCCATCTTGTCATTTTGATTGCCATCATGAGTGTGGGCAGCAACATATTTGGGTTTAATCATCATCGTTGTCCCCAGAAATCTGTCCCGCTCTTCAGTGTTGCTTTAATTAGCTCTTTAGTGATTGTCATGTTGTCACCAGGTTTAGAATGTGTGTGCAATTTTCATTCTGCCTGTCACAATGCCAGCAAGAGGTTGCACTCGTCCAAGGACTATGGGGTGGCTGCTGCTGTGAGGAGGATGTTAGCTGCCTCATCCTCTATTACAGGGACAAAGAAAGTGGGACGATGTGAGAAAAAACAAAGGCACAAATTAGGTGTGGATGTGAAGGATAAGGGAGGTCCAGCTGAGTGGCCGCTATTTTTGAGAAATGAGAAAGGTGGGTGATAATGGTGACAAGAAAAAAATTCTGGGATGTTCTACATTAAAATTGCAGAGGCTAGGCAGCGAGAGAAAGACACAGCGCGATTAGCCTGTTCATAGTCGTGGACTAGCTCTACCACAGACTGCTCACATTCCTTCTGTGCTTGCTGGAAGTTGGCATTCATTTCCACGTGGCCACTTCTGCAGATTATCCTAGCCAGGAGCCACAGAACTCCAGGAGCGTTCGCTTTGTGGTTACAGGTGAGCAGGGCTGCTGCCCACAGCCAGTCCACAGGAGGGGACGTTGCTTCCTGCAGACTGTGCCTGTCGGAGAGTCAGCCCTGCTTTACGTTGTCCCACCCGTTAGCCTATAGCTAATGTAAATTCTTTTCAGACGACTTACATCTGTCTCTCTACCTGATAGATAGAAATTTAAAAATGCTTGCAAGCCTTGGCCAGTGTGGCTCAGTTGGCTGAGCATTGTCCTGTGTGCCGAAAGGTTGCCAGTTGATTCCTGGTCAGAGCATCTGCCTGGGTTTCAGCTCAATCCCTGGGGGGTGCAGGAGGCAGCCAATTGATATTCCACTCTCACGTCAATATTTCTCTCTCTCTCCTTCTCCCTTCCTCCCTCTCTCTCTCTCTCTCAAAAAAAACACACACAAAAAAAACACAACAATTTATTTTTTAAATGCTTGCAGATTCCAAGACGATGGACATGTCTTTCCTACTTAGCCAAGCTGCTGGTGGCTTAGACTTCATGCCCCAAGATCGACCTTCTTTAGTTTTTGCTAACAATGATCCAATAAACCCTTTCTTTAAAAAAAAAAAGACTTTTAGCTGTGGAAGTTAAAATTTTAACACAGAAATTCTTACAAGAATGGAGTACTAGAGTAGCCACAGTACAAAGCAGAAAAGGCTAAGCCATTGGTATACAGAAGCATGGCCAAATAGCTCTTCAATACATAAAGCTACTTCCTCTTCAACAAGAGCAGAGCTCTACGGTGTCAAATGTTGTGGCAAGTTCTGAGCTTAAACTGGCCAGTTCTCCGTGGGAGTTCTTGGAAAGGTGAGAGTGTGAAATAGACTTAAGGAGGATAAACAACACTGTGAACCCACCTCTCCCCCTCACTGAAGTTAAGGCCAAAGGAGCCTTCTGGCGGTTCTCTTAATTAGTCCAGTAGCTGAGAGCTTCCACCAGCTCCGAGGAACGAGCTAATCCCTGCTTGGAATTCTCCCATCCATCCTTTTCAAAGACACTCAAGAAGGCTTAGTAAGTAGAAGAAATCACTTCGTTTTTGGAATCTGATTTGATTTCAAGCATTATACAAAACACAATTCTCAACTAACTCTTTTGTATTCAGAAAACGAGTGTATCCGTTTCTCTTTCCAGCCTACATTTCTTCTCCCCGAGCGAACGGAATTATAATTAGTCCAAATAATCAATGAAAAGGCATTTATTCATTGCCTACTATGAAGGGTGTATAAAAGCTTGAGATGTGGCCTCTGTGTGCCAGTCTCACTGGCACGAGAGGCTGTAAAATATTTGCACATCTGGATCAAAGCAAGAGCCGGCGATGGCCTGTGAGGCACTGACACTGGTAGGATTGGAGCCGAGGCATCCCGCTAAGTTCGTGTGGTCAACGTACGTGAGATGGTTCGCCTCTCCCACGTAATGGAGCACAGACCAGTGTCCACCTCAGAGCCCTTTCCAGCCTCATCCGCAGGCAGGTGACAGGAGGGGATCTGTGACATCTGGGATTGGGGTGGCACGTGGGCCCTAGAGCAGTTGCACCCTGGGCAGACTACTTGTGAAATGTTGGCATCCGCTCACCAGCATCTGGCTCTGAAGCCCAGCAGAGGTGCCAGATGTTGTTTGTGAGATAATCACTCTGGCCCTGCCTGGCACCCGTTTCCTATGCTGCATGATGAGCATCCAGTCAGGGGGGGGGGCAGAGCCCACGGCTGAGAAGCGAGGCAGGGAAAGGGAGCGAAGCTCAGAACGTCATTCCATTATTGGAGCTGAAGTCTTCTTTTTAAAAAGCAATGCCTTTTTTTCTTTTAATATGCCAGAATAGGCACCAAAGACTTAATCAGATCCATACTTTATTTATTTAATTAATAAGTTGTCTAATGGGATGGCAGTTAAGTACAATTATAAAGATTCATTCTAATAATAATACCTAGGGTCTCCGTAGCGTTTTGAATTCCAGAGTCAGTTTGCATTTATTAATGTGCTTGATCTAACAAACATCCCTGTGTAGGTGAGACGGGCAAAGAACTTGATTCATAAGGATCCAGGGAGTGGACAGGAGCGGTGACAAGGCCACTCCCCCAGCCTGTTAAGGGAGCACATACTCTGCCTGTAATATGAGGCTAGTGGTTCTGGGTCCAGTTCCCCTCCTCCTAACTTCAAAAGTGAAGAATTTACCTAATGTATGACGCCAAACTCTGAGACAACGCTTTCTCTTTCATTTCTGATATGGCCAAATGAAATGAGCGAGAGTTTTTCAATTAAGAAGAGGAAAGCAGACCCAGCAAACCACATGCACATCATACAATGTGGTGCACACATACAGCAACAGCTCAGGAAAGTTCTGCCTGGCTCCTTTGTGCACTTGACATGCCACATGCTCCATCACACAAATAATTATTTTAGAAACTCTCACTGCCTGTGGTCTGTGTTAGCTCTCATAGCAGAGTCCGGCGATCACCCTGCTAGTTACCCAAAGCAGGTTTTGGGAAGTCCTACTGAGTACTCAGTAGTATGTTCAATTCCAAGGAAAATACAGTGTAAATCTAAAACTTTCAGGACCTACAGCCTGGTTGTGGAGAGATTAACCTTGATGGAAAGGGGAAATATTAAAATGGCATTTGATGAAAAGACCCAGGAAAGCTTTTAAATCGTGTCCTTGGGTTACAGTTATTGATTGCTGTGGAACAAACCTTCCTGAAATCAAGGGGGAGGAAAACAAAGAAGTGTTTTATAATTCTCACACATTCTGCTAGGAATTTAGATAGGGTACTGGGTGGATGGCTTGTTTATGCTCCCTTATGGGCAGAGCCTTAGCACTGAATGCTGGGTGTGGTATGACTCAGGTTGTTGGAGACTGCAATGATCTGGAGGTTTCTTCATCCACATGTCTCATATTAGGGTTGACTCAAAGGCTGGGCTCAGCTGGGACTGTTCACACACACACACACACACACACACACACACACACTGAGCACTGAGCACTATTGCATACCATGCCTGCTCCTAGAAACTATAACGCCTATTCCAGCTTACGCTCTACAAATTGATTTGAAGTACAATCATCATACATGAACAAGGAGGAACAAATATATTTGAAACAGGGAGAATACAGAAGGCGCTTGCGTCAGTCAAGAGAGCATAAACCCCTCTATGCCAAGATTTAATGCAGAGAATTAAGAGTCCAAGGCAGCCTTTAGAAGGGCTGGGGGAAGAAATATCAGGGAGGCTACTGCTGGCTTTCAGGAACTTGAAGGCATGGAAATGTCAAGGATGCTGCCATCAATGATGGAGTGTGTTTATAACCTGGGTCTCTCCAGAGGGATTTAGAAGGGCATAGAGGAAATACTTTCGTTCATGATCAAAAATGAATAACAGATAAAGACAGTGAGAGGAGAACGCCATTTTGCTCCCAGCTCCTTTTCTGCTTCGGAGAGTCGGAAGTTTAGTATGTTTGGGGCTGTGACAGCCACCCCATAGCCTGCAAGGAAGACACCATCCATATGTGAGGATGGAGAAGCGAAGGGCTGGTGCACCAACCCTTTAATCTCCCACTTGTATATTTATTGATAATTGAGATGAATCCATGTCTACTCTTGCTGAAGTATGCTCTTATTTACAGCTGGACATACCTAAATCGAAACATACACAGTACAGAAACAAACTAGACAGATTTCTGCGACGGTAACAAGTAATCTTTGAATGGATTCATCGATTCAGAGCTGTTGTGCAGAGGAAAGCAAACTTTTCTAACTGCAGGAAGCTTTGCACCACCAGGCTGTGTCATAGCCATTGTTCATCCTATTTCCACCAACATATTTGTCAATAACCACAAGAAAATGAGAAATCCAAGATCTAGGTTACAAAATTTTCCAAGTTAGGAAATTCCGCTCGTACATGTGGGTGAACCTCCAAAGAGACAACGGGAGATAACACCCGTTTTTCTTTATACTCTGGGCAATGAATAGCCTGGATTATCATTTGGCTAGTCCAGCCACTCACAGAAACATGGGTTTCTCTGATTTTTTTTTTATTTTACCTCTTTCAATTTTAAAATTCCTGAGGAAGAGCCACTATTTTGTCTGGCCTCCTTGGTAAGACTGTGACTGGAAGGATGCAGCAAATCCAGTGAGTGACGACAGGAGGGTGAGCAGCCCACCATTAAGGGCCTTCATGAAGGGAGCTATCTCGGGAAGCCAAATGTCACCTGGAATGGCAGCGCCACTGCCATTCAGCACAGGTCATGAGAAAAAGCAAGGATAAGCAAGACATTCTCCTTGTGCTGTGGAATCTCGGAGTGAGATAGGGGACAAAAAGCTCAAGAAGAATGAGAACATGGATTGGAGGGTTGAGTGAAAACGGTGCAGAAACTGAGGAGTACAGATTGGCAGTTACAAAATGGCAGTCACGGGGGTGTGAAGGACAGCGTAGGGAAAATAGTCAATAATACCGTAATAACCATGTATTGGGACAGGTGGGCACTGGAAATACCAAGGGGAGCACTTTGTAAAGTATAAGATCAGTGATTCCCAACCTGCTGGCCCTTTAAAACAGTTCCTCATGGTGTGACCCAACCATAAAATTATTTTCGTTGCTACTTCATAACTGTAATGTTGCTACTGTTATGAATCGTAATGTAAATACCTGGTAGGCAGGATGGTGACCCCTGTGAAAGGGTCGTTTGACCCCCAAAGCGGTCGCGACCCACAGATTGAGAAATGCTGGTATAGGATTGTCTAACCACTGTGCTGTACACCTGACACGAATGCAAAATAAGATGGAATGTAAACTGTAATTGAAAACGATTAAAACTAGTAGAGGAATAAGGAGGCGTGAGAGTGCTCCCAGACAGGGAGGACAATCGGAAGACTTCCTTGCTCTCTGACAGCCTTGAGGACCTTAGTCACACCTTCTTGGAGCATGAGGACCGTGAATACTTCAATTATGATAGTACAGTGTGATTTAGGACACCTCAATGTCTTCTGACAAATTACCCCTCTGCCCTCTGGCAGACCTTGTAGGTCTTCAGCTTAAGTCTTCATTCCTAAGTTTAAATTCACTGGCAAAAGCAAGTGTTTTATATCAATATAAAAGCATGCACAGAGCTATATAACTTGCCTTTAAAAAAAAAAACTCTCAAATATCAGGGCCTTACCTCTTGGTTCAATAGGTGAGGGTGATGTGAGACCGAGGAAATCAGCTGATTCCGGATACAAATGGTCTGAGGACCTGGCCAGGGCTTTGTATTCTTTAGTGTGAATGCTGATCCCAGGGGCAAGTCTGCTTAAGAAAGTCCTCCAAAGTCACACAGTTCTGAGGAGGGAGATATGGAGAGATAGAAGTGTGCGGTGGGGGTGGTGAATAATGTAGAATGAAATTGAGTTGCTCAGTCAAGGTCTTATGGCTAAATCCACCACCCAGATTTCCCAAGGGGAGTCAAAAACGCTAGGATGTAACTTCCAGAGAAATCTTCTATTGCCAAGTGGATTTGAAAACTGGGGGCTAAATGGAGTCCTGTGTTTATTATTTAACCAATATCTGACCTTCTCAGTCACCTCTACTATGAATAAAATTGGCAGAAACTCTGCCATAGTTCCTCTGCTCTGTGCCCAGCCCCGAGGAGCACTTTCAAGTAAAAACTGGAGAACAAACACTCACAGAGGAGACGAGGACCAGCTGGGGTTTATTTCAGTGTGTCAGCTTGACATAAACATGGGCGAAGGCCAGATATGGATTGGTGAGTCACCCCACATTTAGATGCAGTTTGTGTAAAATGTTTTCATTTCCGCATCATGGAAGCAAATCTGAAAGCTTTCACTCAAACCATGGAATTTAATTCCCTGCAACAAAAAGTGACCTACCCCCAAGCACAGCTTTAAAAAGTCCCACTCTGACTCTTGCTTAGTTTCCGAATCTAGTTTAACTAGCTTGTATTTAATTGCAGCATAGAAACAACCAAAATGACATTTTGCCTCCGGTAATTCTCTGCAGCTTGCATGAATTGTTTTTAAATAAGAATGAATTAAAGTGTGGTTAATCTTAGTACCGCATAATCCTTTCAAAACAGACTTTAGATATTGCGTTTTCTTTTGAAAGGCACTTATATTATCTAAGGCCTGAATGTCTGCACTTTGGAGTTGGGGTGGGGAATCAAGAGAGATCAGAGGATTCTTTCAGCCTGCATCTTGCTCCCTAAATATTCATTTTGTAGAGAAGTCTTACTACTGATTGCAAGTTTTCAGAAAGGCAAGAATTAAAATATTAAAGATGTATATACTGCCTCCAGGTTTTTTGTCCAGCATCACCTTTTAATGTTCATGATAAAACCAGTACATAGGAAATTTCTCCCTGATTTCAGGTATAATGCGCACTGTACATTTTATCATACAGACCAAATGGTATGCTATATATGTATCAGAGGATTCCTGACCATTATCACAACATCTTAAAGACAGGAGCTCTTTGTGGCAGATAGTTCAAAATTATTTCTTAACAGCTTTATTGAGGTATTATTTACATATAAAAATTGTATATATTTATGGTGTAAAACTCAATGTATTGATATACATATATACTGTGAAATGATCACCACAATCAAACTAATCAACATATTCATCACTTCTACACAGTGACCAGTGTGTGTGTGCGTGTGTGTTTGTGTGTGTGTGTACCACATTTTATCTTGAATAACTGAAATCTTGTACCCTTTGACCAACATCATCCCATTTCTCAGCCTGCCAGCCCCTGGGAACCAGCATCCTACTCTCTGCTTCTATGACTATTGTAGATTCCACATATAAGTGAGATCATACAGGATTTTTCTTTCTGTGTCTGGATTATTTTGCTTAGCATGATGTCCTCCAACTTCATCCATGTTTTCAAAAGTGGTAGGATTTCCCTATTTTTTATTATTTTTTAAATATATTTTTATTGATTTCAGAGACAGGAAGGGAGGGGGAGAGAAAGACAGAGTTAGAAACATCCATGATGAGAAAGAATCATTGATTGGCTGCCTCCCTCCCCCCACTGGAGATCAAGCCCACAACATGGACTTCTGCCCTGACCTGGAAATGAACTGTGACCTCCTGGTTCAGTGGGTTGATATTCAACCACTGAGCAACACTGAGTATGAGTGTGTGTGTGTGTGTGTGTGTGTGTGTGTCACACCTTTATCTATTCATTGGCTAAAGGACAGTTAGGTTGTTTCCATCTTTGCTGTGCAAATAATGCTACAATAAAAATGAGAGTTCAGATATCTCTTAGAGAATCTGATTTCCATTCCTTCAAGTATATAGCCAGAAGTAGAATTACTGGATCATATAGTAGTTTTACTTGCACTTTTGTACTTTTTTGAGGGAACTCAATACCATAAATTAGTACAGCTATTATAAAAATCAGTATGGAGGTTCAAAATTATTTATTGAGCAATTACTGTGTGCCAGGCTTGAGATATATCAATGAGATGGATATCCACCCTGTGATCTTTAGTAACTCAAATCCTTTTAATCTTGTTTTCTCATTAGAAAAAATTGAGAGAATTGAACGAGCTCTCACAGCATGACTCTAAGATTCAATAGAATTAAAGAGCTTGCAATCCTTGTGTGCTGGCAACAAGCATATACTGGTGAGTGCTGGTTAAAAGAAGAAATTTGACTGAAGAAAGACTTCAAAGGGTGGGAATAATTCTGATATCAGGAGTTTCAGTACTTTTATTATGACATGTAGTTACAGTTGATCTACTATCATATTCTTAATCTGGTTTATTAAAAAAAACAACACTCAGTCAATCCCAGTGGCAAATGTTTTAGCATTTCATTGCTAATGTTTTTAATCAAAACTAAATGAAGATATTACTGTCATTAAAAAATAAAAAATTCCCCTGGAAAAAAAGAGAAAGGATTTTTTTGTTGGCAAATAGGAAAACATTTATGCCCCCAAACTAGGTGGTGATATAGTGTGGTCTCTGGGAAAGAATTGTTGTAACTTCCTGAGGAGATGAGTGTGCTCAAATTTTAAGCCTGAATTACCAATAAGCAATCTGAGTCCAGTCCCCACAATCAATAGAGGCTTTAGGATTCTGATGGCAATTTAAAGAAGACATTCCATACTGTTTTATCAATTTTCAATGTTAAGAGGAAAAATAGCATCAGGAACTTCACTGATTAATAATAGGCAATTTTTACTTTATACTGCTTTTTGTTACAAAATTGCTATTATCTTGTTAAAATATAAATAGTTATAATGGATGGATGGATGGATGGATGGACAGATAGATAAAACTTAGATAAAATCCTAGAAAGAAAGATTTATAAAACTGAAAGTGAAGAGTATCACCTTGTATAAATGGAACTTTAGTATAAAACTAAAAACACCTACTACATAGTCATTATCTACTCTAATAAAAGAGTAATATTGAAATTAACCATCTCTCCGAGATGCCAAAGCCACGCCCACCAGCCAAGCCAAGCCCCCCAGCCAATTAGAGTGACTGTATGCAAATTAACTCAGCCAAGATGGAGGCTGGCAGCCATGGAGGCGAGTGCAGTGCAGGCCGCAGGGTGGGCGGGGCAGGTAGTTGGCCGTGGGGTGGGTGGGGTGGGTGGGGCAGTCTTGGCCAGCCTGCAAACTGCCATCAGCCCCTCACCCAGGCTGGCCAGGCATGCCAACAGGTGGACATCCCCTGAGGGACATCTCCTGTGAGAGGGCACAGGCCTGGCTGAGGGACTCCCCCATGTGCCCAAATTATTGTGCACCGGGCTCCTAGTAGTCATTATATTTCCCTAACACTTAAAAGGAAGTTTGTTTGTTCTAGAAGTAATATAAATTAAATCAAACTCAGAAGAAGAAGAAAAAAAAAAACACCAAGAAGTAAAACAAACATACACATAATGGGTCTCTGAGGAGACCTGAATTCCAGAATGGTGTGGAAACAATTGTCTACTTCCCTCAATTTTCCAATATTAGTCCCTGCTTTGTTCTCCTGTCTCATTCCTCACAGCACAGAAAGAAGGCACATATGGAAGCTTCCTCAGATTCTTTCCACTAAATCTGAAAAGCTGCATCCATCCTCTCCTACCACAAGAACTTTCCTCCTCCTACCAAAGGCCAGTATGCTCCATACAGCACTATCTTCCTGCCCAGTGCGTATTCTTTCTACCTCCTGCCTCTCTACCTTGGATCCTTCCAATTGGCTATCAAATATACTCCACTTCTCCCACGTCAAAACTGTTTTTCTTGAATCCTACACCTACCCAATATCTTGAATCTATTTCAAGATGAAACATTTCTCAAAGAATATATATGCTGATTCCACATCCTCACTAACCACATACTACACCACCTACTTTGAAACTGCCAAGAATGAATTTACTGGAATTATCAACAATGTCTACACTGCAAAAGATAACGGACACTTACTTGTTAGTCTCTATCTTATGTTTTGTCTCTCCTCACAAGTTTACTTGGTTGACCACAGCATGGTTGAGAGATTAGGGGTTGGTTTTGTTTTGTTTTTTACACCTGGATTCACACACTCTTCTGATTTCCTCGTACCTCTGGTTATGCCTGTTTCGAGATTCTGTGCTCAGTCAGGCTGTTATTCTAGCCCTGTTCTCAGTCTACACTGCTCTATACTCTCTCATAAACACCTTCTCACCACAGACTACTTGGGTATCTCATCTCTAATGCCTGATCATTAATAATCAACATATACTCCATATCTTAATATATTTACTCAAATATTCCTAAAGCTTTCCAAAGTAATCATATCAATAGCTAAATCATTATCTTCTCTTCAAATTCTCTTCTCCCCATTGGAAGTTGTTAGCATTATCTATTAGCTCATGGCAGAATAGCATGAAGGTACTCTTGGCCTGGCACTTTACCTCCCAAATCTAATCATCTATCACCAAGTGTTTTGATTCTAACTCCAAAATATATTTAAAACATATCAACTTCTCTCCGTCTCTATTCTACTACCCTGCAACAAGCCACCAGATTTTCTTTTCTGATCCATCAACTCAGCTCCAACAAACCAGTCGTATTTCTTCTCCATCCAGTCCATTTGACTCTCAGTTGTCACATTCATGTTTTTATTATGCAAATATCACAACAAAATGCTTTTGCCTAAAGTGTCTCAATGATTTCTTTTACCTGTAAAAGTCCGAAATGTTTAGTCTGAGACAGAAAACTCTGTCATTTTGTGGCCTCATTGCACACATCCCCATTCCCTCCATTTACTTCAGCCTCAGGGAACCTCTTCCAGGTCCTTCTTGCTCATGACCTTCATTTGGTGTTTGTCTAGGATGCATTCTACTCCTGTTCACCAGTAGATCCTTTACCCATCTTTAAGGCTGCCCCAGCTGAAGTATTATTCCTTTACAGAAACTTTGCCTTCTTCCACAAATGTGGTCCCCAGCTATATGCTTTTAGGGGGAAAAATCATACTTATCATTATTTTATTCCTGCAACTAGCATGTTGCTTAGAACTTAATGGGCACTCTAAATATATCTACTCTAATAAAAGAGTAATATGCAAATTAATCATCACTCCAATACACCTAAGCCATGCCCACCAGCCAAGCCACGCCCCCAGCCAATCAGAGCAGCTGTATGCAAATTAACCCAGCCAAGATGGAGGCCGGCAGCCATGGAGCTAGAGCAAACAGGAGGCTTCCTTTGCAACTGTCTGCCTAGGCTGGCTGGGCCTCTGCTCATGACAACAATATTTCAATTATAGAAGCCACAGAGCTGAAGCAAACAGGAGGCTTCATTACCTGCGTAGGCCTCCACTCAAGGTAACAAAGTTTCAATTATAGAAGATAAATAAACCCCAGAACCCTGATTCCAGCCAGCCTCACTGGGACATTGGGTCAATGTGAGCTGTGGTCAGCCTGAAAACGGCCCTCAGCCCCTCACCTAGGCTAGCCAAGCATGCCAGCAGGTGGACATCCCCCAGGGGTCCCAGATTGCAAGAGGGCACAGGCCAGGCTGAGGGACCTCCCCTCCCGAGTGCACAAATTTTTGTGCACTGAGCCCCTAGTTTATTAAATAAGTGCTATTGAGGGGAGGAAATTCATGATATTCTAAGAGATCTACATTCCCAGAGCATAAACACTAAATTAGAAGGGCTCAGATTCCTAAAGGAAGTTCATCAATGTTCAGTCAACAAGTGATTTCATCAACTGGTGCTCCCCATCTCTGACTTAAACTAGAACATCCCAGAAACAATGTAGCTAAGTTAGTTCAATTGTTCCTTACAACATGTAAGTGATTTGACCATAAAATACTTTTGGAGCAAGGCCAGCAACCTAGAGAGAATTGGCCCAACAGAGGGCAGCAGCTAAGAGTGTAGGCTTTCAAGTCAGGCACAGCTTGCAATCCTGTCCTTTCTAGTTAATAAGTGATAGTCTCTGAGACCTTACGGTATCTCCTGCAGGGTACATTTGAAAAAGGAACTAATTATATGGTATGTTTTTTTCTTCATGAGGGTACATTGTGTGTTGGGAAAGAGAAAGCAGAGAACTCTCATTTTAGGATTATTTTTGCAACTCCTGAATGACTGATTTGTTTATGACCCTTGCAAATGTCATAATTTATTATAACTCTCTCTTCATAGATCTGACTAGCCCATGAAAAAAATGACACACCATACTGTGCTTTATGTTATGCTGACATAAAGTGGTGGCAAATTGAGCTTTCTGAATTGATGCAGTCAGTGACCATCAGGAGAGAGAGGCATGTAATTATTTAACAAAGAAAATTTAATGTATGAAGTGTAAGATGTAGCTTTTGTCCCTAGAGATTGTAGAACAAAAGAAAGAGGTTGGAATTATTAAGGCATAGAAGCTTGAAGATGAGGTCCTGTGGATCTTGAACCCAAACCTCTGAGAAGGGAGTGCTCTTTGGTTGGCAATGGTGTCTCTGAAGTGAGCACAATGTAGTTGGTTCTGCAAGTTGATGGAGAAATTGCAAACTGAAGTTACTCATATTCTAGGGATAAACCATTTCTGCAGAGGTAAAGAGGTGTTGCTAGATCACCTCAAAGGACAGGAAGGTAAACGACTCTTCTCTAGGCTTTCCAGTCTCCCTGTGCAGCCTCCTACTAACAAAACCAAATAGGAAGCAGCTGGAAAAGCAGAAATGCATTTGCAGAAAATCTATTCCAGAATCTGAGATTGGAGTATAAAAGAGTGAGTTGGGAACTGAAGGAAAATACCTTACTAATTGATGCAGAATCTAAGCAGCCCTCTGCCTTTTCTGGAATTGTTGTTCACAGGATGTACCTGGAAAGTCAGCTTTTTAAAAAAAATCATAGTCTTTGTAGCCTCCTGACCCCTACAAAACTGTCAATCTTGCCTGTTTCGCAGCTGTCTCCCAAGAGTCTATCCCTTCTGCTCCGCAAAGAGCCAACAGGATCCCTACATTTCAAAGTTCTTCCTGGACAGCTCCATCTGGGAATCAACCAATGAGATGAGACTGCAAGGTCTCCAAAATCCTGCTGGAGAGTCTCACCCAACCCCCAGGTGCCAAAGGAAGACTAAGTCCTGGTGACCTGAGTCAACATTAATCTAAAGCAAGATAATGTCAGGAGCGTAACCCTATTTGCGCACCCTTTGCCAAACCTGTTGGTATTCTTCCTCAGTCTTTGAGGTCTTTTATAGCCTCCCTTGCCCATCCCCAGGGAAAGGTTTGCTTGGGGAAGGTGTTTCTGTGGGATGCTTTCATCCTTTTCACTGAGGGAAGATAGCTACAGCCAGACATTGATATGATAGAACTTGCTCAAAATCCTAATGCTCCAATGAATCAATTTCCATCTACTAGGGCTCCACTGAGGAAACTTGAGAGGATGTAGACTTCGGCTAAACCAGACAAACCTAGAGGCCTCATGAGTCAACCATATGCTCTTCATTTTGACCATTGCATGGTTCTGTGCGCTGGGCAGGTGGACACACCTATAATTCTTGCTTTCCTTGTCACGGAAAACCAAGTGGCACCCAATGGGGGACAAGGGCTATTTTATCAGCTGATTTAGGAACCACCCAAGTGCCTGTGAGTCCTGACACCTATTTGATGCCATTCTCACTGTGAATGGGAGAGAGGGGCTATGTATTTTAAAATAATCTTTCTCCCTGACCAATCCTTTGTTTTTCAGCCCTGTTGGTATCTTATTCCAGTAAAAGCCCAGAAAAGCAATGTTTCCCTCCCTTTCGAAATATGCACTTGCCCACATGCATTTTAAGTAATTATATATATATATATATATATATATATATATATATATATATATATATATATATATAAAATAAAAGGACTGATCAAAGTGGCTATTTGTAATGATTGTATTTATTTAGATAAGTTAGACAATTTTCTCCCTTTAGCTACCTTCTTCTGCATTACACTTAGGAAAGAAAAATATGTTATGTTGCGAAATGCAATAATGTCATAGATAATCCTGTATGAAAATGTCCAATTACTGATTTTTCTAGTTTATCACCATGGTCTGTTTATAAAAGTCTTACTTTTTAGACCTCAGTGCATTGAATTACTGTTTTCTATGTTTTAAGTAATGGATTAGAGTTCTTAACTTTATTATTCCCCAAACTCTATTACAGAGCAATTTAAAAAAATACTTGCATAGGAAAAATTACTTTCCCATCGGGCCCTGGAGCAGGATGGTTCATTTTAACTGCCCCCACAAGCAACACCTTATTCACGTGGAGAGTATATCCCCAAGTGGTAATGCCAGGCCTTCTTACTACCTCAAAATTCACATGTGTGCACATGGACTCACACACTCACACACACACCACATATGTTTACTTACACATACACCCACGAAAAAGTTCTTTTTTAATACTGTAAACTTACAACTGGATTAAATTTGAGCAATGGAGCAGAATATGAAGAGAACGAGAGTTGGAGGAGAAAGAACAGTGCTGTAACCACCTAAATAAAACCCAAGTGGTAAAGACTGAGGATCATTGAGACAAAGTTTTAATATTTATAGCATCACTTCCATCGAGCCTTCTACTTCTTTTCAGAAGGAGTCTATTTTTTGACTGAAAGTCACAGAATATCATATGCTGAGCCTTTAAAGATATTTTATTACTTCTGTCCCATCTACCTAATGATTAGTGACAATTCCTCTTGGATTCCAGCATCAGGCCACCCACCAGTCTGTATTTCCCATGTTGCTATGAGTTATTGCCTTTTGCTGTTACTTCCGGCATATTTTAACAGGAATTTCAGAGTAGCCCTATCTGTGGCTCCTATCACATTCTATTTTGGTTTACCAATTTAGTGAAAAACGAACTCAATAAAGAGAGCATTGATCTTTTTTAAACACAGGCATAAACAAAATTGTAAGTAACAAAATAAGAAAAATAAGGTAAAATAAACAGCTAGTAAGGGGATTTGAATAAATGGAGAAATAAACTATGCCCCTTGATGATAAGTGTTTGTGATACATTATAATGTATTATAAAATATAGTCTGTTTTTCTCCAAATAATTGATAAATTAAGTGTTTCCAACAAAATATTTACCAGGATTATTTTTTGATAACTTAACACAATGAATTTAAGTCATCTGGACATGTATTTGAAAAGAAAAATTAAAAGTAAAAAAATAGGTGAAACCAAGAATATTAAGAATGATATACTAGTAGTCATAAAATTCTTAAAGTAATAAAAGTAAAATAAGAGGCAGGAAATGATACAAAATATAGACTTCAAAAAGGATTTATCACTTGATAAAGAAAGAATTCAAACCAATAGAGAAAATGTTAGACTGTTTCAAAAACCACATAGGACTTGCCTGGCTGGTGTGGCTCAGTGGTTGAACACTGACCTATGAACCAGGAGATCAGGGAGATCAATTCCCGGTCAGGGCTGACGCATGGATTGTGGGCTTGATCCCTGTGGGCTCGATCCCTAGTGTGGGACATGCAGGAGGCAGCCAATCAATGATTCTCTCTCATCATTGATGTTTCTGTCCCTCCCTCCTTCTCCCTTCCTCTGTGAAATCACTAAAAACATATTTTAAAAAAATGCATGGGACCACCAGCTATCACAAGGAATAGCATTCTTTCCTTTACTAAGCCATGCCATCAGAACATTTTAAAATGAATTAAAGATTTAATAGTTTACAGAAGCAATAACAATAAATGTGCTAAAATTAAGTACAGGTAAATATTGATATCACTTTCAATGGGGAAGGTTTTTATAGATATATAAGCAAAACAACTGCAATGATATAATTATATGAAAAGAATATTGTTGTGCAGTACGAAATACTGTGAACAAATTAAGAAGGAAGAGAAAACTGAGAGAAATTTTATTAAATGCAACAGACAAATGCTTCACGACCTTTTCCTATAAAGGATCAGATTAAAAATAATTAAAAACCGGAGATGAAAAAATAATTTCATCTCTACCCTTCTAGATCCTTGGCTGAGACCACCCTTCCCAACCCTTCATTCTTGGTAATAAAAGACAGATTAATTAGGGAAAAACCCCACAAAAAACAAACGAACAGCCCACAGGCATTTATTAACATGTATACCTCTTGTATACATTGAAGACACCCAGGAAAACTGAATAATTCTCCGAAAAGGCTCAAGTCACCATCTTAATAGCATCTCCAAGAAGACATTAAGATGGCCAGAAACAATAATAAAAATGTTTAAATAATTATGGCGTATTTAATCTGTGGCTCTTACATTTTTATAGCTAAGAGCTACCTGGGAAGTGTGTTAAAACGCAGACATTAACCACATATCATTTCTTCTGCTTCATCAAAACCCAAATTTCAATTCATCCAAACCCATGGTAATCATTTTTAGCAAGGGCCATCATTTTGCTAAAAGTATGTAATTCTGTATAGTCCTCACTCTGCATTCTAAGATCACTGGTATATTTAAGTAATAGTTCTCAATTATTAAATTGGTGTTGCAGATAAATGCTTATGAAATGATGTGATCATGAGATTTTCAGCTTTTAGCAAGGCAGTGGACTGAGGTGATATGAGTCTTTCCTAGCCCAAAAAGTTTAAAATGATAGATAAAATATTACACACAAAAACCTTACATGGATAACCAACTTTAAGGTTAAAAAGAAAAAAAAAATGTCTAAGGGCTAGAGAAATACCAGGGTGTAAAGCCAAATGCAGCAAGCGCAGAGCACACGATACCCTGACCTGGGGGACTTGCCTCAGGTAGACCCTGGGTGTGAAGGAAGGACTGGAGGGTTAACGGCCACACACGGGGGCAGAGGGGATGTGATCTTGGGCCTCTTGAGAGAGGGCACTAGAACTGAGGTCCTCTCTGAAATCTGGACTCTCAAAGGCATGAATCCTGTAGGCAGAGGGAACTAGAGAATTTTCTCCCACAGCCCAGCAAAGTAGTAAGGAAACTGCTTCAGCTCAGAACTTTGGTAGCAAGGAATGGTGGAGTATCTCTCCTGAGAAATAAGAACTCCAAGCTTGACTCAAGTATGAGTTCAGGCCTAGAAGTAGTACCATGTGAATGGCAGAAATCTTATGACGGGGAATTAACATTTCCTATCAGTGATCTGGAGATTAGCAAAATAACAAGGAGAAATAAAATGCAAAACTGTTCTGGACAGATACTCTAAAATCCTGGATGCAAAGTGCCACTACAAAGAGAATAAACAAACCAAAGAAATAAAACTAACTAAATTTATCATAAAAAACGAAACACACAAAAAAAATGATCCATTATGAAAGTGCATTGTGGCACCAATACAGAGAATTAGTACATTTAGAATGGACAATATGAAAATCTAGACCTATAATATAATATAATATACTTCAATGATTTAGTAAGTGAACAAATATGAATCATCATAAAGTATAGGTGATTATGAAATAAGAATAGACAAATTTAAAAATAGACAAAGAGCCCAGCTGGTGTTGCTCAGTGGTTGAGCATAGACCTGTGACCAGAGGTCATGGTTTGACTCCTGATCAGGGTGTGTGCCTGGATTGCAGGTTCAGTCCCAAGTTTGGGGCATACAGGAGGCAGCTGATCAGTGATTCTCATAATTAATGTTTTTATCTCTCGCTCCCTCTACCTTCTTCTCTGAAATCAATAAAAATATATTATAAAAAAATAAGATTAAATACACAAATTTTTATCTCATGATATATTCCATGTCTCCAGGGCTATCCACCCATTCATACATGTTATTTATTAAATTTATTTCAAGTGTTTCAGACATCAGTACATTTGACCCTTAAACACTTCTGCATTTGCATCATTAACATTCTAGAATTCAATATTTGTTTAAATTCCTTTGCTAGCTTCTACTTTTAATGTGTAACAGCTTACTTAATTTTTTGTAAAAACTATAGGTATTGGACCTGCACAAAATTGTGTTTGTTTTTATTACCTTGTGTTGAATAATTTTTTAATTTTCTGCCAGCTTCAACATTCTATTATATTCTAAAATGACAATAACTTACACATGTAAACCAATGCTGTCTGCCTGCCAGCCCTGTCAGTAAGGGAGAGAGCATAATTTTTCATCAAGAATATTGTCCAGAGAATTGAGTAACACACCTTTAGCAAATTTCAGCTTGGTTCTACTCAAATTAGATTTAGTTTAGGTTGGGGTTAATTGAGAACAATTTCCTAGGGGCATCTTAAAAACTGTCAGATTCCAGAGCTTTCAGCTGGTGAAGTATAAGATGAAATTGTTATATTATAATTGGATTTTCTGCATGGAGGTTAAACAAGTCATTCATTCTTAGCAATTTAGTGTCATTGAATTTGCTGATTTAATATTTTGCTTTTAACATTTTCTTTTTTTTTACATAAGTAATAAATGCTCACTATAGAACAAATTGAAAATATACAAATATACCCATAATCCAGCTGCCCAGACATGGCTAATAGTAACATTTTGAACTTCTTCCCAATTTTATATATACTAACAATGAAGTTGACTTTTGTCTGTTTGCCAATTTCACATAAAGTAAAAATTGCTTCATGGGTTGTCATTTGATTCGAAGGATATGTTGGAAATAATTAGACTTAATATGGAGCATATGTATACTTCAGACACAAATTCCCTTTGAAGTACCTTCAGAACTACCGAAAGATATGGCAAACTATTCCCAAAGCCCGTTAACTAGAAGCACATCAAGTGGTTTATGAGGCTACAGTGTAGACAGCTAACTCATGCCATGCATGAGAAAAGATTGTGGGCAGAGGACACAGCATTGCTTCATAGTTGAGATCCAAGTTCGAAACAAACAAACAAACCAAACAATAGAAGGTAGGCAATTGGTTTGAAATTCAACTATTCTTCACAAGGACTGCCCTATGTACATGTCCCAGTAAGTAGGACCAGGGACTTTAACTATGTTTTCATTATGTGGGAGTATTTCCTAGAAATCCTAGGAATATATATATTCCTAATTCTGCACACCCTAATATGCAAATAGACACACTGTGGAACAACCAACCAAACTGGTCACTATGACGTGTGCTGACCACGAGAGGGCACGCATGGAACATGGCAAGCTGGGGGATGGTGGAGCAGATGAGCAGGGGCGCCAGACCAAGGTGGGGCACCGTTCGCTGCCATTGGGTTGAGCCTCTGGTGGTTACTGAAAATTCTTTGCTCCCGCACACCATGGTCCAGCCAGGTGCTCACACTTGCTGCCAGCACAGGCCTCACGCCGTCAGCAGGTGCGAGGAGGGGCCAGTGCTGTTGGCAGCAGGAGTGGGGCTGCTGGCAGACAGGGGACCAGGACCGCAGTGGGAGGGGCCAGGCGGGGGCACAGAGGATGCACCGAGACCCACTCCTGTGCCCACCGCAGCCTTCAAGGTGTATGAATTCATGCACTGGGCCCATAGTACATGTATATAGATTTAAATTTGTTTATTATAAAAACGTTTTGTAAACAGAAAGATATAAGTAATGTTTCTATGCAAGTTATTACATTGCTTAGGATTACTTATAGCTGCATGCTGGGGGGAAATAAAATTAGCATTGGCAAAATTCACAAGATTTTATTCTTTCAAGTAAACAAACGACCTACTTAAAAGGTCAATAGTCTAGGGCATGGAACACAGGAGCTGCAGGGGCTCCACAGTAGCTGCAGGGAAAGAAAAGACAACTCAGAAAGTTGCACACCACCACTTCTCATACTTCACGGTCCATAGATGTTGAAAACAAGCCTGAATAATGTGGTATTTATTCTGCTCTCTCCTACTAAGCTAGGAGACTGGATTTGGGGGAACAGTAAAAGTCTGCCACAGTCCACTTAGATTCTCATATCTGCTGCCATATTCAGTCTGTTACCGTGTGTTGTTTTGGTTGAGGAATATGAAGAAAACTCAGCCTCACACATATATGAAGTTAGAAAATGAAAAATCCTTTCAATAGCCTTTTCAGATAACTGGGGTATTTTTTTAATACTTAAACTGTGATAGCTTCTTAAAGGGTACTTGCAATGTGGGATCTGAAATCATGTCAATGTGCGCTTTATACACCACACACTTTTGAAACAATGAGAGTATGGAAGTCAAATAATGTCTGCCTATTAGTATGAAACAATTTTTACTTTGCAGATCTCCCAAAAGGGTCTCAGGAATCCACCAGGGTGCTCAGAACCATTCATGCAGAGATCACTTTAATTTTGTTTTTATCTCGAGTCTGAATTGTAATCAGTCTTCATCACTCAAAGACTTTATCAATTTAATTTCTTACACTTTAGAATATATAATTAGTTGACATTGGCAACATTAAAAATTTTCAATGGTTTGGAATACCTTAGTTGTATCTCATATATGTTTGTAAAACTGTCAGCCCCTTACTGTGCTCAGATCTTTCTTGTAACATATCGTCAAATATCACCAATACTGACCAGCATCTATTACTCTTTTGCCACCTCCTCATCTCCAGACCCAAGTGTAACAAGCACACAGTGTGTGTCCCAAACTACCACAGTTGGAAGTTTTAGAAAATGTTTTGCCACAGAAAAACATATATCATCATCTTTTCCAGCCTCAATATAATTATCTTGCCACCGTTCTTAACCACTAAGGAAAAGCCATAGTTTTTAAGCTTCACTCTCCCAAAACCAATCAAGACAGGATAAATTATGTCATGATAACAAAGAAAAGCAACCGCTCAGACACACAAGGGACTACTTCTTCCTCACATCCTAAGTCAAACTTAAATCCCCAAGAGGCTTCTATTCTACGTAGCACTCAAATACCAGGACTGGTGGAACCCCGATTTTTGTGGCTGCCATCTCAGGAGAAACTTTTGAGTATAGTGCAGGAAGGGAGGAAGTATCTCACACTGGCAACTAAAAGCTTCAGCCTGAAACAACACCCATTAGCCAGAATTTATCACATGGTTCCACAAACAAGGTTTTGTAATGAGAAAAAAACTGGCTTTAGGGGAGACTAGAGAACATTATCTAATATTTGTTCCAATTTACAAAACTGTTTTAAACACTTTACAACTTAACCTGTTGTTCATGAATTTAATATATTTAATTTATTTTTGACTAATTCAAATATCTATTTGACAAACAAACTTTACTGAATACACTGTTGTCGGGAATACAGGTTACTGCAACCACTGTGCAAAACAGTATGGAGGTTCCTCAAAAAATTGAAAAATGGAACTACCTTATGAACAGCCATACCACTTCTGAGAATATATCCAAAGAAACCTGAGAGACTAATTCAAAAGACATGCATCCCTGTGTTCATTGCAGCATTATTTACAACAGCCAAGAGATGGAAGCAACGCAAGAGCCCATCAACAGAGCAGCAGTGGGTAAAAAAGCGGTGGTACATATATACAATGGACTATCACTCAGCCATAAGAAAAGAATGAAATTTTACCATCTGTGACAGCGTGGATGGACCTCGAGGGTATTATCCTCAGTGAAATAAGCCAGCCAGAGAAAGACAAATACCATATGATTTCACTTACTTATGGGGTCTATGGGACATAATAAACAAACATAATTGAAACAGACTCATAAACACAGAGAACAGAATGGCGGTTGCCACAGAGGAGGTGGCTTGGGAGACTGGGGGAGAGAGGTGAAGAGATTAAGTACAAACTGGTAGTTAAGTACAGCATGGGGAACAGAGTCAATAATATTGTGATAACTAGGTATGATGCCACATGGGTACTGGAAATATCAGGGAGAACACTTTTTGTAAAGTATATGTTTGCCTAACCACTATGCTGTAGACCTAAAGCTAACATAAAATGATATTAAAAGTAAATCATGATTAAAAAATAAAAAATAATAAGATAAAATAAATACGCAAGAAAAAAACATAAAAGAAGAACTACAGACTGTTTTTGACAAATAAATTTTAAAAAACAATGAACCCTAAGGTAAATCATGAACTTTGGGTGATTATGATGTGTCAGTTTAGGTGCCTCCCTGATAAAAAAAATTCTATGAGTGATCCTGATAATGGAGAGGGGTATACACGGGTTGGGGTACATAGTATATGAGAAATTCTGTATCTTCCTTTCAATTTTCTTTGGACCTAAAATGGCTGTTAAAAAATAAAGTCTTTTTTTTAAAAATCATAATTAAATACATAATACTTTTTTTACTATTACTGCATTTTCCGGCGTATAAGATGACTTTTTAACTCAGGAAAATCCTCTCAAAAGTCAGGGGTCGTCATGGAGCCAGACGCAGATCACAAGTGTCTCTGGTAGGCTCCGTTTTGAGCCACATACAGTCTCTGTCTGGACTTTTTAACCCAGGAAAATCTTCTCAAAAGTTGGAAGTTGTCTTATACACTGGAAAATACGGTAATTCCATAGAAGCAAATGATTCTCACAGAATGCTTTTATCAATTTTTGTTGTTGTTGTATTGCCAAAACAGGAGGTCACAGTTCTGACATCTATAGTCAATCTATGGTATGGTTGCAATCTTATCTAATAAAAGAGTAATATGCAAATTATTCTGCCACAAAGATGGCCGCTCCCATGGACACAAGATGGCGGCGCCCAGTCTGGCTCAGCCCCGCCACTGAAGTGGTCAGGCCTGTTATCCAGGAAGGTGGCGAGGGAGGCGGGGGGCAAGAGGGGCGGAACAGGTGATCAGAGGGGGCTGGGGTCCCCTGCCCAGGCCAGAGGCCTTCATCAGAGGGCCAGAGGCCTGGGCCAGAGGTCTCAGGCCTGGGCAGGGCAAGGCTGGAGATCACAGGGACCTGGGCTCCGAAGAGCCAGCAATCAGAGGAGCAGGGGCAGAGGCTGAGATCGCAGGGGTCTGGGCACTGGTGGAGCCGGCAATGCATGGGTCTGGGGGTCCCCTGCCCAGGCCTGCAGCTTTGGCCAGAGGCTGCCAGTCGGGAAAGGGCAGAGCTGGTGATGGCAGGGGGCAGGATCAGGGTTGGTGATCACAGAGGCCTGGGCTCTGTGAATTTGGCGATCAGAGGGGCTTGAGGGTCTTCTGCCCTGGCATGCAGCCTCAGGCAGAGACAGCAGGCCTGTGCAGGAGCAGAGCCAGTGATCACATGGGTCCAGGGAACCCCTTCCCAAGCCTGCATCCTTGGCCAGAGGTTATAGGCCCGGGCAGGAGTGGAGCTGGGATTGGAGGGGCATGGGTGGAGCTGATGATCAGAGTGAACTACAGAGGAAACACTTTTTCTTACTGCTCATTGGGTAAGCTCCCTGTGTGCCACTGGTAATATTCTTAGTAACTTGGGTAATAAGAATTCAAAAAGGCGATCTAAGGCTTTTCCACCACACTCCTGGAGAAAGAAAATGAAGGTCCACTGCTGGAGGGCTAAGAAATGTCATATCCTGCCCTGAGCCAGTTTGACTCATTGCATAATGGCTCAGCCTAATGACTGCAGGGTCTGGGTTCAATTCTGACCAAGGACATGTACCTAGGTTGCAGGCTTCTCCCTGGCCAGGGCCCAGGTCAGGGCTCATGAGTGTTCCTCTCACTTTGATGTTTCTCTCTGTTTTTCCCTTCTCTTCCACATTCTCTAAAAATCAATGGAAACATATGCTCAGGTGAGGATAAAAGGAGAAGAAAGAAAGAAATGTCATATCCTATGAAAGACACATCTTGAAAATGCCTAAAGAAAGTTGTCGCTTCTTCATGGTGAAGGGACTGGAGTCCGTGTTGATGAAAACACCTTGGTGGCTGTGGTGACTGGCAGTGGCTGCAGCAGTGGGGTGATGGGGTTGGTGGCTTCCCCTTATTAGCCTGGTCGCCTCCCACAAAGAGAGGCCAGACTGCGGCTTAGGTCTGCTCCCCAAGCAGAGCAAGGAGTGGCATAAGCTGTCAGTAGGACACCCCCTGAGGGCTCCCAATATGTGAGAGGGGGCAGGCTGGGCTGAGGACTCCACCCCACTACTCCTACCCACCCAGTGCATGAATTTCGAGCACTGGAACCCTAGTTAATGGATAAGAGTAGTTCCAACATGAATACTGCTCATTTTTGCTTACTTAAAGAATAAGACAAAATGAAATTATGAAGATACTATTTGTCAAAGATATGTGACTTCTTTGCTTAATTACATAATAGTTTTTAAATAGTAGAAGAATATTTCTTTACTTTTTATGTTCTTTACAATGTAACAGCTATAAATCTGAACTTTGCAATTTCATGTGCCTTAATGACATTTTTTTCTTCACTTTAGTACATCTATATAGTAAAACAATAAAGTAAGCCCTGATTCGTAGAGCTCGCTGATTTCTGAGGTATAAATACTATTTCCGTGGCTGACTTAAAGCTATTAACATGACAATGTTGAACATGGACTTGAAAGAGATGTTCAGAAACACACTTGTAGTAGTCCCACCCTACAGATACAATAGTGATGAATAACCTTAAGAGCATGGACAGTGGAAAAATTTAGTAAAATAATTAGAAAGTGACGCGTTTTGAATTTTCATTACCTGTTTGTATACAATTTGATTTATGTTTATGAAACTTAATTCTCAAATGGCTGTGTTTAACAACTGGCTTGCAACATTTCTGAAATTATGGCTTTCAATGCCGGCATGAGCCAGCTCCAGCACATCACTGCATTCAATGAGCAATGGTTACTAGACAGAAGACTGCGTAGGAAGCCGTGCGACACTGCTCACGTTCGGCTGGCAGCCCATTTCTCACTGCTTAGTCATGGTTGGAGAATCTTCAGTCTTAGGAGAAAGACCTAATAATACTGTGTCAGGGGTGCTCCTACTAAATAGGCTAGCTGGAGCATTCCATTCAAAGCCCACAGCCAAAAGACGCCTTCCCCAGTTCTCTTAAGTATAAGTTCTCTATAGTTAGCAACAATGGTTATATATTTAAAAGTTGTTAAGAGAACAGATCTTAAAAGTTCTTACCACAAGAAAAAAAAACACCCTGTGTGACTATATGTAGCGATGGATGTTAACTAGACTTACTGTGATGGCCATTTCACAACATATACAAATAGAAAACCATTATGTTGTATCCCTAATACTAATGTGTTATGTGTTGATTTCATTTGCATTTTAAATAGGATATTATTAGAAAGGGATATTCAGAATGTTCAAGAAAAATAAACCCTTGGAAATTCACCACTGCGACAGTAAATAAAAGTTAGAAGGAATTTACTAGAAAGAGAAAAGACACCAAAATTGCAAAGAGAGATAAAAAGTAATAAATGTATTTGTGGTCTCGATGGTGGTTATGCTTTTATGGATGTATACATATCTCCAAACTCATAAAATTATATACATTACACACTAAATATGTATAGCCTTTACATGCCAATTATATCTCAGCAAAGTCTTTAAACAAAAAGGAAAGGTATAAAAATGAGGTCAAGCTGCTCCTCTCGCTAGGTTTCCTGGGGGAGTGACATGGTCTTTAAACCCTGCATGGCAATCCCTGATGCACCTCTGACTAGGCAGACACTCCCCCTTCTCCTGTGGGCTGATCATCCAGCAGGTGTCTCACAGGGGCAGCATCTACCACCTGGAAGTGCTTGACATCACAGAGGAAACTGCATCCCGCTTCCTGGAGGGTGTCCGCAATGTTGCCAGTGCTTGCCTGCAGATTGGTTACCCAGCTGTTGCGTCAGGACCCCATTCTGTCTTCAATGGGTACAAGCGAGTTCTGGCTTTATCTGTGGAGACTGATGACACTTCAACTTGCGGAAAAGCTCAAGGCCTTCTTGCCTGATCCATCTGCTTCTGTGGCTGCTGCCCCTGTGTTTGCCGCCACACCACTGCTCCTGCTGCTGCTGCAGCCCCAGCCAAGGTTGAAGCAAAGGAAGAGTTGGAGGAGTCGAAGATGATATGGGATTTGGTCTCTTTGGTTAATTTCCAAAAAAAGCAACCAGTTCAGTCAGTTTTATTTGAGGAACAAGGAAATAATGGCTTATTTCTCTTTAAAAAAAAAATAGATCATTCTAAGAGGTTCAATATCCAAATAAGACAAGTTCCAGAAAAGGTCATTAGAGAAAAGAGAAGAGATAAAATATATTTAGGAAATTTTCCTGGAAATGAAATACAGTATATTTTAAATATAAAGAGCCTGAAGTGTTCCCAACACAACATTTGGACATTTAATACAACATTGAATCTATTTATTAAATTTTAGATCAATAAGGAAATTACCAATACCATTTTTAAAATAAAAAAACGAAATGTATAATTTAAAGAATCAATTATATACTTAGCTACAGCCCTATCAAAAATACTTGAAACTATAAGACAATAGAAAAGCAGCTTTAAAAATCTGAAGGAATATTATATAAAATCACAAATTCTCTACCCAATCAAGGCTATCTAGCCAACTGATCAACCCAGTGTTATTATCACGTGTTCAGGGCTTTCAAACCTTTCCTTCTCATCTTTTTCCCTCAGAAAGCTAAAGTTTGACTTAAATTGTCAACATAAGGGAACAGCTAGCAAAAAGACAGGAGTCCATACTAGAAACAATATCTCACAGGAAAAAAATGAATGAGACGCCCAAGGATGAAGGCAAAGGTCACCCCCAGGATGACAGAAATGCACCAGCATTAGGGACAACTACAGCCAGACTGTAGGAGGCTGTTACATGGAGATAAAATGCATAGCACAGCTAATCTGTCTGAGCATTTTAGTGAGGTTTGGACAATTTTCTAGGTGTTTGAGATTGAACCAATAATAAGGCCATAGAAAATCGATTTTTTGAAGTGGTCCAGAAATAAACAATTCATCAAAGCTCACCTATGAAAAACATTTGCATACTTATAAGAATGTAAGTAACAATTATTAGTATTGTCAAATCAGTGCTATTTTAGGAAGGTGGAAATAGGAAGTATGAATAAATACACTTGGGTAGAAGCAGAAATTTTTTTTTTCTAATTGGAAGGGAATGGATGATATTTAAAATGAAACAATGTAATGAGCAACATAAACCAATGAACAAAAACTGATGTAGAGACAGAGAAGCATCGATCAGATGCTCAAAACTCAGAGGGAAGGTAGGAGAGGGTGGGGGTAAGGGGGAGAGATCAACCAAAGGACTTGTATGCTTGCATATAAGCATAAGCGATGGATGTGGACAACAGGGGGTGAGGGTGAGGGCAGGAGTGGGGGGATGAGAGGACATTGAGGGGATAAGGACACATTTGTAGTATCTTAATCAATAAAGAAAAAAATTAAAATTAAAAAAATAAATAAATAATAAAAAAATGAAACGAAGCAATAAAAAAGTAGCAGTGTTATTCAACACATTATTTGGAGCCACTGAAGTAAATAACAAAAATAACAACCTGGAAAAAATGAACGTGTTTTTTTTTCCCCAAGTTAGTACAAATGTTAATGCAATTGTAATTAAAATCTTAACAAATGTTGAAAGATAATGGCCACGTCTTTTTCCCTAAGTTAGAGTTAAGTGTGTTCTCGCTGAGGATTTTCCATAGCCCCTTTTAAAGCATTCAGCCCCAGAGGAATGGAAACAAAAAAAATGGCTCTGTCTCTGCCCTACTATGTCTGCCAAAGGAGACCTAGAGGAAGCCCCAAGTCAGGGTCATATTTGAGTGATGTCTGAAATCTGAATGTATCCTGGGAGAATGGTAGTGTCAACACTGCTCCCCTCTGACATTTTTCATCCTACTCTTGCTGTCTACCATGATATGTCAAAATTCCATTTTAATGCTACTACGCTACATGCTCCCAAATGTAAAATATAAGCATCCAAGTGAATTTACACAAGAAATAAATGAACATGGTCCTAAGGAAGAAGAGGGGGCACTCAGATATATATCTCTTCACTCTATCCTCTCCATACTAACGCATCCATTTCTTCCTCATAGAAGGCCACTGTGATTCCTGTATTTTGCATTATTCCAGACTTGTTTCTGTTTTTTTCCTATATTATTTTCCTAATGGTTTTACAATCCATTTATATGCCATTGACTTCCAAATTTTTCATGACTCCTAAAAAGAGCCTTATTCAAGGTGGACACTTAATAAATATTTATTGAATGGATTATACACATAGTACAATAAGAAATGTATATCCAGGTATGCATTTTCTATTTAGCAATATATTCTGAAAATCATTCTGTTAATATATATTGGCTTTATCCTACGTGTTACTAACTGCACACAGGGTTAAGTTTCGTGAATAGTTTCTATTGGTAGGTACTTGTGGCTTTTGTTGTTGTTGTTATTAGAGCTGATTTTGCAGTGGTCCTTGTACGTATCCTTTTGTGCAAATTACCTGCAAGATGGGGGAAATGTGTAGCTAGCAATGGACATTACTTTGAATAAAGCACTTTTGATGGTTCTCTTGAATTATCATGTTTTCTTTGATTACAAAATCTATTAACTGGTACACTTAGTATGTTCTTGTACATGTATTTCTTCTGAGGACATACTAAGAAGTGAATTGCTGAAATAAAAATTGTTTGATTTACTATGGAAATTTTCATCTTATTATAATATAAGATTATATCTTTTAAAATGTTGTGATGTATACTTGGAATTCTAAGGAAATAAAACCTCTAGCCTTGCACACCTGCAGCATGTATATTTACAAGGAAATTTTATACAATATGCTACCAAAATAATTTTGAAATTGAGAAGCCTGTTCTTTTATTTTTAATAAAAATTTGTAATGCAACTGAAATAGAAGAAGTGAACCAAAACCACCAGTAAATTGATGTGTTATATATTTTTACTGAATAACCATTTTCTAAAGTTATGCATGCTGAAATACCAACATAAATAGAGATAGGAAAGATCATTAAATGATGGAGGAAAAACAAAAATAGGATGGTTTATCTTCTGCTTCAAAAATGTACTGCAGTTATTACACTGGGGATCATAAAGTTTCTTCTAATTTATGATATGAAGTGAAAAGAAGGAAATAAAGATAATGGCACAGTTTTATTCAAAATCCCAAAGTCCTGCATATGCTACACATCTTTCATCCTGTGACTTATATATTAATAACACATGGATTTTTGAATAATTTCTTCAAGTTAATAATACAACCACTTTAATATGTGTTACATTATTAGTAATTGAAATTTATATTAAGTAAACTTGACTTATTATGGTAAGAAATTATCCTATTCATTTAGAAAGCTTTTTAACATGAATGGCTAAATAATAATAAAATGCTTAATGCTCCAGAATCAGTTATCCCATATCACTTTTTACTTCTGAATGTGGTTAAAGAAGTGCTGAATACAGAGTAAATGCTGACCAGGCAGTGATGGGACTGGGAATGGCCTGGAACAAATCTTGAGGGACAGTGGGCACATAAAAGAGAGTAATAGCACTCAGCTCAGGTGTGAAAGTTGGACCGGGGAGTCAGTGTACAAGAGAGGGCTAAAAATTGAACAGATACACACGCACACAACACAACAAAACACTGGCATCTGTATCTTAGCATCTGCAGACATAGAAGGGCAATAAAATAGTAAACTTGTGTTATGAAATATTAATTTAGTTCCACCCTGGTGTGCTCAGTGGTTGGGCACTGGTTCAATTCCTGGTCAGGGCACATGCCCAGCTGTGGACTCAATCTCCAGTGTGGGGCATGCGGATCAAGGATTCTCTCTCATCATTGATGCTTCTGTCTCTTTGTCCCTCTCCCTTCCTCTCTGAAATCAATAAAGAGATGTTTTTTAAAAAAATAAAAATAAATTGTTATTTTGGTAATTAGGGAAATTAACTCGGGCACAGTTATTAAGCAATAGCACCAATAGTGATCCGCGGTAGTTCTAATTCAAATGGAAGTATCCATGTAACTTTGTGCAAGTCATGCCACCATTTTTCTAAACTTCTTGTCAAGTGAAAAGAGGGACAACCTGATTCCCAAGATAATATCTATTCCTGCATTCTATGACTCCATGCTTGTAATAATCCAAAGGGGGCTGCTGCCTGCCAACTTCTCTGCAGCATGACTGCATTTAACATCTTTTTTTTTTCCAGACAAATACCTGAATGTGACTGCCTTGGAATCTATAAAGTAAATTAGATCAACTGCTAGAAGTGGAAAGTAGGAAAGAGTGCCAACAACTTCTGTCACAAGCATTCTGGGTTTCCGAGATCATTGTTGCTGTAGTTGATCTTATGCTATGCTTTAGATGTATGTCCCTTTCCAAGTTTTCATTAAAGATTTAATCTCAGTGAAAGAAGTGGAAAAGGCTTAATGTTTAAAAGTCACTAGAATTTGGACTTCAGTCACAAATGTGCCCATACTTGCTGCTTGCTCAATTCCATTTTTCATCTCTGTAATATATCTGGTTTTCAGTATGTTGGGAAAATGAACTCTTCCACTTCTCCAGCAAACATTCTTTATGTCCATTTTATGTTTCCTTTACAAAATTTACATTACTTTAAATACAGAGCCTATGTTTTTTTCTGTCCCACAAGAGTTCAGCGCACTTCCTTTAACTCTGAACTCTTACCTTCAGATGCTTTTGTTGTTAATAGTTTCCAAATAGTAGGTACATTGCACATTTTTCTTCAGTAAATGTTAAAAATGTGTATTTAAAAGTGTATTAATCATAGCACCTTCACCAAAGGTATCAAAAATTAATTATTGATTTTTAATATATATATTTTACTTATTCCAAAGAGGAAGGAAGAGGAAGAAAGAGAAACTTCAATGATGAGAGAGAATCATTGGTCAGCTGCCTCCTTCATGCCCCACACTGGTGATAGAGTCCACATCGGGGCATGTGCCCTGACCAGGAATTGAACCATGACCTCCTGGTTCATTGGTCGATGCTCAACCACTGAGCCATGTCAGTCAGGCTAATTATTGATTTTTTTAAAAAATGCATTTAATAATCCACTTTAAAGTATCATTGCTTATAAAGATGTCTGAAAAAACTATATATTTGAATAACTGTATTTATGTAAATATATATACTTTTTAATGCACTGATATATATATATGTATATTTATATCATATGTATGATATATATTAGGTAAAGACAGAAATTAAAAATAAGACAATCTTTTTTTGTGTTGAAAAAAGGTAAAAGACTTAGTCCTCTTGTTTTCTTAGAGCATTTATATTAGATAACTTGTGTTTTCTCTCTTTGAAATGTACATGCATCATTTGGAATACTAGGCAGGCCTTCTGTCAGCTGAAGGACCTGAAATGTCTTTCTCAAGGACCTAGGAGCCATCAGTCTAAATATCTAGGCCGATAGTGCCCCATCTCCCTTCCTGTGGAAAGACACTAATATTAACCTGACTTCAGGGAGCTCCTTGTTCCAAGTTCTAAAACTACTTCCTATTACACAGAGACAGTTTGAGTTTGCTTATTTTTCCCTCCTCTGTATAAAATTAAATAGTTAATAAACGTAACAGTAAAATCCTTGGCCTCCCTGACTCTATCTTGTTCAAGCCTGCTGCGTTCCCATGACCTGCATGCTGATAGCATAGAAGCTATTGTGCTTAGTCTTGCATATATAAATGCTATTAGAGGAATTCTGTTTTAAGAGATAAGAAAAGTACGTATGTTTATCAAAGGTTTGCAGGAACCTCCTGACCGGTCTCACATCAACTAGCACTATCTTCCTCTAACCCCTACTGGTGCCCAGATGTATGCAGTGGTCAATCACCTCTGTCCCTCCAATTTCCCCTTCCTTTGGCATAAACAAATCTGAACTCTGTACTTTCTCAAGATGGATGTGAGGTACCACTAAGTCTTCCATCTTGGTTGGTGCCTTCTTGATCAGTAAACCTTTCCTTTTTCCAAACTCTGATGTTTTGAGTTTTGTTTTTTTCAAGTGCCAGGCACACAGACTTTGGATCAGTATTATACATGTCACTCCAATGATCAGGTAAATAAGATAAATTATGTGTCATCTTTTGTGCTCTCAAGACCTCTTACTTGAGGACTAGCTATTGTTCACCTTGAAAACATTTATGTACAGTAACCCTCCCTTATCTGTGGGAGATGCATTCCAAGACCCCCAGGGGATGCCTGAAACCTTGGATAGTACCAAAACTATATACACTAGGTTTTCTCCCATACATACATGCCTACATACCTATGATAAAGTTCAATTTGTAAATTAGGCTACTAAGAGATTAATAACAATAACTAGTAATAAAATAGAACAATTATAAAATATGCTATAATAAAAATTATTTGAATATGGTCTCTTGCTCTCTCAAAATATTTTACTGTCTAGCAGCATGGATACTGGACCAAGTGGCGATTCATATCTCTGGCAGGACAGAGTGTGACAATGCAGGAGTTCATTTTGCCACTCAGAAAGGTATGCAATTTAAAAGTTAATAATTGTGTATTTCTGAATTTTTCTATTTGATATGATGAAAACAACATACAAATAGAGCTACTTTACAGCGGATGTGGAACTGCCATCCTAGAGGAACTGCCTTGCAAGTCTTATTCCTCAAACTTTTGGAATATTGAAATGAGGCAAAATGACCTTTGGACCAGGCCTAAAGCATCATTGTATCCCAAATAATTATTTGCCAGGATAACAAGAGAGCAGATATTATGACGACCTGATTGAAGATTTAAAATATTCTTTTTTTATTGGTCAAGGCATGACAAATGTGTCCTCATCTCCCAATAACTCCCAACCCTATACAAAAAAAAAAAAAAAAAAAAAACTGAAAAAAAAAACTGAAAAAAAATAAAAATAAATAAAAACAAAAAACAAACAAACAAAAAATATTCTTTTGAATAAGCATCACTATCTTGGCTTATGTACACCTATAGAAGCATCTTTCTTATAATTGATCCCCTTCCCTTTCTCATAAACACTGCATGCCTTCACCTCCTCATGGGAACGCTATTGGGGCTTCTCCCTAAACCAGTGTGTTCCAAGCTGCTAGTTTTGGATCTCAAATAAACGCTTGTTTTCTCTCACTTTATTTTTAGGTTGACAATATTTTCAGACCACTTGACCACAGGTAACTGAAACTTTGGAAAGTGAAACCACAAACACATACACCATATTTTCTCCTATACATACACTCCTATGATAAAGTTCAATTTATAAATTAGGCAAGTAAGAGATTAACAACAATAACTAACAATAAAATAGAACAATTATAAAAATATACTATTATAAAAGTCATGTGAATATGGGCCCTCGCTCATATAGATATTTTACTATCTATACAGCATGGATACTGGACCAAGAGAGGGCTTCTGTAATGGGTTGTATTTTCTTGGCTATATAAGGGGGTGAGATTTCTTTCTGCCTTCAAAACCTCTTAGTGGATTGCTGGGGATGTGCATCACATTCCTATGTAATGTTAATTCAAAAACAAAACTGTTTTATTCCTCTGCTGCTTTTGTGGAGAGGTTTTAACGTATTAGGAGAAGATTTCATAGTTTTTAAGTGTATTTTTATTTATTTTAGAGAGAGAGAGAGAGAGAAGCACCATGTGAGAGAAACATTGATTGGTTGCCTCCAGAATGCACCCTGAGCAGGGATTGAACCCAAAACCTGGGTATGTGTCCTGACGGGGAATTGACCCAGTCACCTCTGAGTACATGGAATGACGCTCCCACCAACTCAGCCACAATGGCCAGGGGGATATCGTATTTTTAACTGCGTTTCCCCAATACCTTCAACCACAATGAAACCCTTTCCTTCATATTTTTTTTCAAGCAGAATTCTTCCCTTTGCCTTCTAAACAGTCTCGACCTCATATATCTTATACCCTTTCAAAAGAAGTCTATTTTTTTTTTCAGATTATAAAAGGCACATTGCACCCATATTTTCACTTTTTTTTTTTTTTTTTTTTACATACTGGCTCCTTGCATGTTTTCACTTATAAAGCCAGCACCTTTGTGTTCCCTTTGCTAGAACTGATTGGCCTACAATCCTGAAGAGTAAGCCCTGAAATGCACAAACCCCCACCCCCAAGGACAGCTATGACCCAACGATTGATGATGGTGAAGTCTAGCTTTCTGGTTCCCTGATCAAGAAAATTCTGAGGTGCAACCCACACTGTTTCTGTCGCCCCCTCACAGGATCAGGTTGAGGAGACTATTCTATATGACATCCTTGGTTGACCTCCTATACTTTGCATTCCCAGTCCCATTTTCCTATTTTCCTGTCAGTATCTCCTGGGAATGTTATTTTTAAAAAATATGTTATTATTTATTTCAGAGAAAGGAAGGAAGTGGTAGAGAAGGATAGAAACATCAATAATGAAAGAGAATCATGGATGGGCTGCCACATACACACCCTAGTGATTATCGAGACTGCAACCTGGGCATATGTCCTGACCAGAAATCAAACTGTGACCTCCTGGTTCATGGGTTGACCACTGAGGTATACCAGTTGAGCCTGAGAACATCCTATCTAATAAAAGAGTAATATGCAAATTAGGCATCACTCTGTCACAAAGATGGCTGCTCCCATGGCCACAAGATTGTGGCACCCATGGACACAAGATGGCCACCCCCATGGACACAAGATAGCAGTGCTCATAGCCACATCCTATATAATAAAAGAGTAATATGCAAATTAGGCATCACTCCATCACAAAGATGGCTGCCCCCATAGCCACAAGATGGCGGTGCCCAGTCTGGCTCAGTCCCACCACTAAACTGGTCAGGCCTGTTATCCAGGCAGGTAGCAGGGGAGGTGGGGGCCTGAGGGGATGGAACAGGTGATCAGAGGGGACAGGGGAAGAGCTGGTGACCAGAGTAGTATGAAGGTGCCCTACCCAGGCATAAGGCCTGGGCCAGAGACCTCAGGCCTGGGCAGGGACAAGGCCAGAGATTACAGGGGCCTGGGCTCCACAGAGCCAGCAATTGGAAAGGCAGGGGCAGAGCTGGCAAAGCAGGGGTCTGGAGGTCCCCTGCCCAGGCCTGTAGCCTTGTCCACAGGCTACAATGGGGCAAGGATGGAGCTGGCAATTGGAGTGTCCTGGAGTTTCCCTGCCTAGGCCTGCAGCCTTGGCCAGAGGCTGCAGTGGGACAGGGACAAAGCTGGTGATCACAGAAGCCTTGGCTCTATGAATCTGGTGATTGGAGGGGCTTGGGGGTCTTCTGCCCAAGCCTGCAGCCTCAGGCAGAGACTGCAGCCCTGGGCAGGGAAAGAGCTAGTGATCGCAGAGGTTTAGGGGTCCCCTGCCCACGCCTGCATCCTCGGCCAGAAGTTACAGGCCTGGGCAGGGGTGGAGCTGGGATTGGAGGTGTAGGGGTGGAGCCGGTGATCAGAGTGAACTACAGAAGAAACACTTTTTCTTACCGCTCATTGGCTAAGCTCCCTGTATGCCACTGGTAATATTCTTAGTAACTTGGGTAATAAAAATCCAAAAAGGCAATCTAGGGTTTTTCCACCACACTCCTGGAGAAAAGAGTGAAGGTCCACTGCTGGAGGGCTAAGAAATGTCATATCCTGCCCTAGCTGGTTTGGCTCAGTGCATAATACCTCAGCTTGCTGACTGCAGGGTATGAGTTCAATTCTGACCAAGGGCATGTACCTAGATTGCAGGTTCCTCCCTGGCCGGGGCCCAGGTCAGTGCATATGCAGAGGCAACCAATCAAAGTGTTCCTCTCACTTTGATGTTTCTCTCTGTTTTCCCTTCTCTCCCACATTCTCTAAAAATCAATGGAAACATATGCTCAGGTGAGGATAAAAGGAAAAGAAAGAAAGAAATGTCATATCCTATGAAAGACACATCTTGAAAATGCCTAAAGAAAGTTGTCGTTTCTTCATGGTGAAGGGACTGGAGTCTTTGTTGATGGAAACACCTTGGTGGCTGTGGTGACTGGCAGTGGCTGCAGCAGTGGGGTGATGGGGCTGGTGGCTTCCCCTGATTAGCCTGGTCGCCTCCCACAAAGGGAGGCTGGACTGCAGCTTAGGCCCACTCCCCAGGGGGAGCAGGGAGCAGGCCTAAGCTGTCAGTAGGACACCGCTTGAGGGCTCCCAATATGTGAGAGGGTGAAGACTAGGCTGAGGAACCCCTTCCTCCCCCAGTGCACAAATTTCATGCACTGGGCCCCTAGTTCCTAATAACTAGGCCTGGTACACAAAATTTATGCATGGAGGAGGGGGATCCCTCAGCCCAGCCTGCATACTCTCACAATCTGGGACCCCTCAGGGGATGTCCAACTGCCATTTTAGGCCCAATACCTTGGATCGGGCCTAAAATGGCAGTGGACATCCCTCTTACAATCCGGGACCGCTGGCTCATTACCACTTGCCTGCCTACCTGATTACCCTTAACCCCTCTGCCTGGCTGCCTGATCATCCTTAACCACTCACCTGCCTGCCTGATTGCTCCTAACTGCCTCTGGAGCTTTGTCCAGACAGATGTCCAGAATGACATCCTGAAGGTCATTTGGCTGCCTGGTCCAATTAGCATCTTACACTTCTATTATTATAGATAAACAAATTCTATCTTCCTGTCTTGAGAACTTAACCTAGAACATTTCTTCACTTTCACTTGCAGTTTTAGCATGAAAACAGATTCCCTCTTGCCACACTAAATGCTCTCAACTGCACCTCCTAAGGGATGACTGCTACATGGGGAAACCAGAAGCAAAATCATCATTCTAGGGCTGGTGCCCCTCTTAGCTATGTGCTCAAAAGAACTTCATTTGTAGATATTGTTCAAGGAAGATGAGACAAGTGGCTGGTGAACTTGAGCCCTGAATGAAAGCTGTCATTGGAGAAGCCAGAAACAAAAAGTCTTTAGTGGAAAAATTGGTGAGATTTGAATAAAGTCTGTAGTTTAGTTATCAATATTGCACCTTGGTTCATTTTTTTTTTGTTATTGCACCATTGGTTATGTGAAAAGATGACCTTAGAGAATGTAGTGGAAGGTATGTATGGCAACTCTACACTAGAATTAGTTCAAAATTAAAAGTTATATTTAAAACCTAGAGAGACACAGTAAGAAAAAATGTTTTCTAGCTATTTCATACCTTTTAAAGGGGTAAAAGCTTGAAAATAACTGTGGAGCACACAGTTTTCAGAAAAACATATTCCTGATACTTTTCAGTTATGCAAATGTGAAGCAGAGATTAGCATGTGAAAAGATGCCTGAATGCTGTCTAGAAGAAGCTCAGTTTCTCAGGGCAGTAATGTAGGCGGTTGTGGATGTTTTATGCAGAGTTGCAATTCTGCAGACGATTTTCCCTTTAGATAAATGTTTCTTTTTAAGCCATTGGAACGGCTGCTGTGTGCAAGGAGGTAGAGGATATTAAACTAAAGGTGTGTGTGTGTGTGTGTGTGTGTGTGTGTGTAAGCATGATGTGGTCACACACCTCCTTTAACTAGATTCTTGCAGAAAAATATAAAGGGACTGAGAAGATTAAAGAAAAACACCAAATTCGTCTACACTGCCCTGGAGAAAAGATGAAAACAAAGGAACTGCACCTGCAAGAGTGAAATGAAACCAGGATCAGCCTCTGTGTGGAATGAAGGGATAACCAATGCAGACTTTGAGGCTGAACCATTTTGATTTGCTCGGTCTCTCTTGATGGGCCTGTATTCAAAGGAACAAAACATGCTCAGAGTCACAGTTGCTGATTGAGATTAATTATCCTAAAAGGCATGGAGGTAAGTTGGCATTCAGGGGGAAAAGTACTATGATAAGAAATAGACTAGAAAAGTACTCTTCTAAGTGCCCCCAAAGTATCATCATGCATTTTGGAGCTTAAAGTGGATCTAGGAGCAGACATACCTTACTTTTTATTTTTATCGTGTTTATGTGTGTGCATGTTTTTTCAATTCTTCATTGAAGTCTCATTAAAGATTATAGTCTGATAGCAGCTGTCTTCTGGGAATCGAGGCTCCCTGGAGTAGAGATAAACACTAGAGTGACCATCCTCCAAGGACAGAATATTTGTCCTGGTGATACTTAAGAGACAGCAAAGAATGATTGGTGTCCATGAGCCAGCAGAGATGGACACAACATGTGACAGAGGTGCAGACAGTTATACTGGCTGACGCCAGAATTTCTTTGAAACAAAACCTCTCTCATATAAGGGTATAGGGAAGCCTGAAGCGTTCTATTTTAAGAGGATCCTTAAAACATACATTTGCTGGTGAACAACATAAACATAAATTCTGAAGCTATTGAATTACACGTGATCCTTTGTCCAGGCTTCCTCTCATCTTTCCTGTTGCTTTGATATCATAGTAGGCAACTTTATTGTTCATACTGATGCCAATCACTGTTAAAGAAAAAATCATTCTGACATTTGTTAAAAGGGTCAGAGAGATTTTATTGAGGACTATTGCAGTAAGGAAGAGAGTGCTTAAATCTAAATACAACAAAGACCACTGGGGATTTATAGCTAAAGAGCAGGATGAGGAAGTCACCAGTTAGAAGATTCCTAAGAAACACCAAGGGGAGGGGGAGTCTTGTTAAACTAACCTAACAGAATTCTTGCCAAAGGCAGACCAGGGTGATCAGATGTCAAGGGTGTGGGAATTCTCACTAATCTGATTTAGCAGGATTCTCACTACCACTGCAGTATGCAGGTTTGGTAATGAGAGGAGTCAAGGTGAAGGCCTCGTTGAGAAGAGGACTCAGAGATGCCTGATTTAAGTTAGATCAAGGAGACAGTCTTTGTCACCACACATCACATCCTTGTACAAGTTGCCTGCCCTGTCTAAACCACAGATGAGTTATCTGATATAAAGTATAAGCAGTATTGTCTATGTTACAAGGTTATTCTTAGGGTGAAATGAGATAGTAATGTACACTTAGTAAATACCGAAATATTCTTTTCTCATTGAAATTCAAAAATGAGTAAATATAGTACTATCCCTAAGCAATCAGACTTGCTCTTATTTTGATTTTTCTGTCTCCTTGCTTTTAATTAGCATTCTACTCTTAACCTAATTCTACAAGGATCTGTTGTGTCTGCTATGTGTCTAATGCTAATTAAAAATGCTTATAAGTTTAGCTTTCTAGATCCAGCTGTTTACAATGAACATCTCATTTTCCAAATTGGATATCAGAATACATGATCCCAGGGAAAGAATTTTTTAAAATTTAATTTATTTAAATGAAGACTCCCCAAAGGTAGACAGATTAAATAAAATGTTCTCATCCACTTAGTGAATCGTCCTTAATTTGCCCATACAAGAAAGTAACTTCCGCAGACGCTCTATGCCAGGAACCGAGCACTGCGGAGAAGTAAGAAACCATCACAGCAGACAGCATCAGCACCCAGCCCATGTCCTGCAGCCATTTGTACACACTGCTTCCCTGTGTGCTTTCACTTCTGCATTAATGACCACAAATTCTTTGAAGCTCCTTCCATGAAGAAGAGGAATCTACTTCACTATTTCTTGAATCCGGCCTGGCCTTGTGAGCTCTTTTATCCGCATTTGGTAGGTTCAATGCTATGCATCTTCCAAGTCTAGACCACCAGAGATCTGGCTTCTAATTGCACACTTCTGCTGCCCTGAGGATATTGACGGGGCAAGAGTTATCAGAGAAAGAGACCAGATGAGCATAGACACCTGTATCATTCCAGGGGCCCTAAGCCTGGCAGGCTCTAGCCAGCCTGACAAGTGATTACAGCCACCCGAGGGTCACAGGAGAAGACGACAGAAGTGCCCAGCAGAACTTAGCCCAAATTCCTGATCCACAGATCCATGAACTAGAAAGGGCTGCTAGAGGTTTATAGCCCAAGAGCAGAATGAGGGAGTCAGCAGTTAGAGAGAATTCTTTCTCTTGTGGCTCTTGGCTCGTGGAGCTGTCTCGTTCCTGCTTCCTTGTATTTGTTGGGATGGCCCATGGCCACACGGACACCACATCCAATGGACTAATGGGTTGTAGCTGAGAACACAAGCTGAGCCAGGCTGATGCTGGATTGGACACTGCTCCAATATGGAACGGAGACTCTGGACACCTGCTCTGATTTTAGCCCTGCTAAAGGCAAAATGAGGCTTGTTCCTCGCGGGCCTGAGGGAAATGACATCTTGGAAACTCAAGGATTTAATTCCATGCAAATAAAAAACCACTTGTTCTCCTGTGTGAGTCTCAGAAAATTCTTTTTCTTGGGATATTGCAAGAAAAATTTCTTGGGAATTCCACTCCCACGAGCAACAAATAGGGATAAGGACCCCCTTTCTACTTCCACCAGTAACAGATTTACTTATTTTCTTGAAATTTTATACCATTACTGAAATAATTAAGTGCAGTTTAAAATAAATATATATATATATTCTTAAAATTCACAAGGCATTGGTTTGACACCTAATATCTGTTTTTGCTGTTAGACCTTCAGTCATCTTTATGGTACTAAATTAAAAATCAGCATTAAAATACCAATAAATAATCAAAAATAAATACTATTTCATTTTTTCTCTACAAATTACATGTGTACTTCTTGAATAATTGGTTTAGTTATGTATTTCCATTGGTCAGTATAACTCCTCTTTCTTCACCATATGAACACATATACAACACATTAGACACACATGGGCATGCACTGCTTATACGAAAACCCATGATGTCAGAGATGAATCTCTCCATCTGCTGTCTTTGAGTTGGGCCTTTTCCCTGGAGGCTTCTGAGATATTTCCACAGCCTCTTCAGAAGACAGTTAGAAAACCACTGTCATAACTGGATGCCACTTGTTTGGTTTTTGTTGTTTCTTGTATCAGCAAACACAGATAGTTGATATATATTTAAATTTTTTAAATAATGTAATGTATATTGAAATATACTTCCCATTCTTTTCTTTTAGTCATTAGTAACCCAAATGCCATTTTACTTCTGATTTATAGCTGGGGATAGGGAGCAATGAACATTTCAGAAATGATTTACAAGACATTTAAGATCTGTAAGGATTCTGGCTTAGTTCCTGTGACATCAGCAGAGAACATGCTCCCACAGGTAACCGTGGTTTGCTGGTGGGTTTGGCTTGTGTGGTACCGATAGCCCCTCATGACGCTGTGCTGTTTGGGTAATGATATTGAAAAGGAGGTTTCAACACAAGCTCTGTAGTCTCCTTTTCCGTCAACATTCTGTATGTCCTTTTTAGACCAAAGCCAATCACACATCTTATACATCTGCAGCCTCAGAGGTAAGCATCCCTCAGTGCAGAAGGTTTGTGAGCCAGCAATATTCACATCCTTTCAGCGAAGTTGACACAGACTCTTTCCTATTTGCTGTTGGGTGGGTATCCAAGCTAGGTACCATTGAATGACCTGCTAGTGACAAGGTATCTGAATTCCTAGAATTTTGCAAAATAATAATAATAATAATCCAAATTTCCTCAATTATATAAATAAGTGTACAGCAGGGATATCTTCATTAACATTTTGCTGTTGCCTTTTTATTGGTTTTCCAGATATAAAACTTTAGAAACTTCATACTTTCCAAAGTTTATAAGTCTGTTTTTCTTTGCAGTTATCATTTCAGGAAATTCATGAAGACAGAGTCAGAACCAACCTGATGAGGCTGCCCATAACACCCCCACCATCTGCTATAGGTTCTTCAGAGGGGAGAAAGTGGAAAAACGGTCAGCCCTTCCCTCAAGAGTGAAGAGGCTGAGTAGCAATGGCACTGGTCTATTAGTCTTGCATTCCCTAGTAAAATATCTCTCTTCTAAAACTATAAGTTTTATCATGAAAGGAATGTGATATATATTGCTATCTACTGAGGTATTTTTTATGTTAAAGTATTATGACCTTAGCTCCATAAAGTAATAAGATGATAACTGGTTCTATACATTTCCAATGGTTCAACGATTCTTGAATTCTTAGAATAAACTGGGATAATGCATTTATTTTTATTGTAATCCTTGATTAGATTTATTAACACCTGTTGCTATTGTTGTTGTTGCTGTTATTAGACTTTACTTTTTAGTGCAGTTTTAGGTGCACAGAAAAATTGAAGTCCAGGTACAGAGTTTCCAAATCTTTTTTTTATAGATGATTAATTAGGCATGCTCTGTTTCTTGGATTTTACTATTGGGAGTATGCTAACTTTAAAAAGTTAATGGATAGGCTCTCTCCCTTCTTTATGTTCTGGAAAACTCTATAGCAAATGAATTATTGACATCTTGTAATTATGACCCAGTTGCTTTTGGGGCACGATTTATTAACAACCTTCCAATGTCTACTCTGGATATTGGTCAGATGGAGGCTTCTAACTTTTCTTTAGTGAATTTCTATTATCTCTGTTTCTTCCAGATTTTGAGATTAAAAAAAAAAAAACACAAAGTGACGAACACTAATGTATCTGAGTGCTCCTCTCTTATCTGTTCAGAATGTGTGGATTTTTCTTTTATCTCCATCTTTTTCCTACTCTCCTTTAACCTTGCCTGGAATTTATATAAGTTCTGAATTCTGTCAAAGAACTGAGTCATGGGTTCATCAGGACACTTTTTTTCTATATTACCTCCTATTTTCTCTTTTTAGCTCTATAAAGATATATAGCTTTAGCTTTTTGAAGATATATTTTTCTTTTCTACTTCTTGAAGTGAATCATCAGGCTACTTGTTTTTAATAATTTTTCTTATTTATGACTAAGCATTTGAAAGTGAATTTCCTTGTGCATGCAGCTTAGTTTACTTTGTTTATATTTTCTCATCATTATTTTCTAGATAAATTATACTCAGAATTTTTTTCTTCAATCATAAGTATTTAAAAGACATTAATAGTCAAAGTCACTTTTTAAAAAAATATATTTTATTGTTTTTTACAAAGAGGAAGGGAGGGGGTAGAGAGTTAGAAACATCGATGAGAGAGAAACATCAATCAGCTGCCTCCTACACACTCCCCACTGGGGATGTGTCTGCAACCAAGAAGGTACATGCCCTTGACTGGAATCGAACCTGGGACCCTTCAGTCCACAGGCTGATGTTCTATTCACTGAGCCAAACCAGTTAGGACCAAAGTCACTTTTTAAATTTATTATTGAACTTCAAATTTCCAATTTGTGTTACATTTTGGAGGTTTTGGAAATGAATTGGAAAGTCCCTTTAGAAACATGTGAAAAGAGACATGAAGTGGGGACTACCATCTAACTAAAACAATGTAAGGCATGGCAAATGCTGAACAATTGCATTTTGCATCAGATGAATTCATCAGCTTCATTGCCACTAAAAACTCAACCAGAGTAAGATGGAAAGTATTTGTCCTGTCACTAATAGGAAAACGGTAGCAATGTATTATCTGAATGAATGAATAAAAAACTAACACAAAAATTATTTCAAAGGTACTTCGTAGAGGACAAATAATATCTGCTGGTGTGCCAACAATGAGTATATGATAAACTGTGTTACAATACAGAAGACATGGTTCTACTAGGGCTCACGTGCTGCGATTCACTGCCCTCTCCTTCACGGTGTATCCACTGTTACACTCACTGAATAGCACTGATGTCCCTAATAGCTGCAGTCAAAGTGCATCACATAATGTCCCCAGACATTTAGTGCAGAGAATAATGAGAGACTTGGAGTTTTCAAGTTTCAGAAAATGCCTCACAGTCTGACTGCACAAGCCAGTTCTAAATATACTTTAAGGCTAAATATAAGGTTTAAGTGTTTATAATAATATATTACTCTTATTGTGGATTGTACATTTTTGCTACCATCATCTCTTAGATTAATTATATTGTCAAGAGTGTCAGTATAACCCTGGCTGGTTTGGCTCAGTGGATAGAGCATCAGCCTACAGACTCAAGGGTCCCAGGTTCGATTCTGGTCAAGGGCATGTACCTTGGTTGCGGGCACATTCCCAGTAGGAGGTGTGCAGGAGGCAGCTGATTGATGTTTCTCTCTCATCAATGTTTCTAACTCTCTATCCCTCTCTCTTCCTCTCAAGATCTGTTGGTTTAAAAAAAAAAGTGTCAGTGATAAAACAATAAAACAACCCTAGCTGGTTTTGCTCAGTTGATAGAGCGTCGACTTGCGGACTGAAGGGACCCTCCCAAGTTGTGGGCTCAATCCCCAGGGAGAGGCGTGTAAGAGGCAGCCAGCCAATGATTCTCTCTCTCATCATTGGTGTTTCTATCTCTCTCTCCCTCCCTCTTCCTCTGTAAAATCAATAAAAATATATTTTAAAAATTTCAAACAGTAAAATATTTCTCATTTGAAGATATACTAGTCAATTTGTCAGATATCTTCAGTTCTGTCTTACTTATCCATGTGTAACTGTCAAACAACTCAGTTTCTCTGTCACACTATATGGAAGCCATTTTATCCATGACACATAAGCTAAATAAGACTCTGGTTGGCTGGTCAAATACAACTTCTCATGTCAAGGATTTTCAATTTCACTATAAAAGTTCATTTCTGATGACTAGCTAGATGCTCTCAGAATCAAAAAGACATCATTGAAGGAAACTTCTCATTTTAAACATATTAATTTTACAAAATGTCACACTTACTAAAGTCAGGGCAAGAACTCATGTAACAGAATTTGCAAACTTGCTTTAATTAATATTCTCTATGGATTATTTTGTGCAGCCATGCTCCCACTGATGGGGTCTGGGTAACGGGATATCAACAAACAAGAAGAAAAACAAATCTTCAAGGGAGAAAAGTAATGTCAATCCACAGCTTCTCCACAGATACCCATGTAATGTAGAAATGAATACCAGTTAAAAACCTTATCGCTGAACACTCAGTTATATACCTGGGACAGAGTGGATTTAAGTTAAAATAACAGCCCTGTGACCTTTGACTAGGGATTCGTTTCAGCATGGACATGTGATAAAACATTGACCAAAGATTGTCCACTGGGCAGTCCACTGGAGGGATTCTGAGAGAGTTTTTCTCACTTCTGAAAAGAGAAATCAAAAGGGATCTTCTTGCCTGGCAGGCTGTGAGGCTGCCACCTGCTGGTGCTGTCTGGAGCTGCAGAAAAATATTGGAATCCTGAAGGAACCTGCCTAAGAGCCAACATGCTGAGCTCCCTCCTGCAAAGAAGAGACAGGACTCATTGACCATTGAAACATAGTGGCATCACTATCACTGAGTCACTGAGGGAGCCAGACCCCAGCTGGCCCTTATGTGTGAGCACAGAATATTGTTATGTGAGATAACAGAGGTCCTTAAGCCAATTAAAACGCTTTTTTGAACTTTTGTGAAAGGAAATAGAGATATAAGGTAGTAGTAGTAGCAGTAGAAAGATTTGGGATTAAAAGAAAGCATACGATTCTATATTGCATAGATCATTCTATGTAGTTATCCGTACAAATGCTTTGATGAAATGGATGTTTCCATGAAAATAAAGCTTACTGTAGTTGTCCTCCAGAGAAATTAGAAACTCTCACTTTAAAGTTTTTAAGGAATGAATCACAGGCACACACACACACACACAGCACTGCACATAAATGGCTTGACTAATGAATTTTTTCAAACACTTGTGAAACCATAAAATCTAACTCTTACAAAGCCTACAAAAAAGGAAAAACTTTCAGGAATGTATTTCCATTGTACAAATAAGTTAATTCAATCCCTTAAAACATAAAACAGGTATTTAAACTTTAAGCTTTAAGATGGCAACAAGTCCTGTGTATCTTCCCTAAGAGAGATTTTAAAAATTTATTTAATTACCAGAACTTTTGTTTAGGGAGCACTGATTATTTTCTAGAACAGAATGAGAAACACTGGTGTATCAGATGAGCCCTGGTAGTGTATAAGAATATTCAAGCATTCAATTAAAAAATACAGCTAAAAGAAATTTTGTCCAGGAAAGCAAGAACGGCTTAATTTTAGGAAATATGTTAATGTCATGGAACGCACCAACTGATCAAAGATGGCAGTGGGACAATGTTGGTTGTCTTGATAGACATCAGAAAGCAATTTGATGTAATCGGCACCACTGCTGTCAAGAACTTCCTTAGCATAACAAAAGTATTTATCTCAAAGAACAGCCTACTTTATAATTAGTAGCGAAAAAATAATTAGATGACACATGAAAGTCAGAAACATGACAATTGTAAATGGAAGAACTCATCTTTCAATTACTGCTTCCATTCCCAGAGGAGACCTGCTATAGAATCTGATGTAGCCCAAATTAAAGAAAAATCTGTCATTTCAATCATGTGGCAGACCTTGCATTGATAATAGTGGGGGAAATGGAAGCAGGCCCTTTATCAAAATTAAATTCTTAATGAATACACAAACTTTTTATATATGCAAAATTATACAAGTAGACCAAATTTTTTGACAAAAACATAACGTGTATTTGAAGTCTTCTTGTACTTGGAGACAGTGGTGATGCATGAAAGTATTTTTTAGTGCAACCATCATTCTGTTCTCTGTGTCTATGAGTGTGTTTCAATTTTATTTGTTCGTTTGTTTTGTTTTTTTAAATTCTGCATATAATTGAAATCTTATAGTATTTGTATTTTTCTGACTGACTTATTCCACTGAGCATAATACCTTCTAGGTTCATCCATGCTGTTGCAAATAAGATTTTTTTTATGAACAATAATTATATATATATATATATATATATATATATATATATATATATATATATTGCAACTCTTGATGGTTACATGGGTTGCTTCTATATCTTGGCTATTATTAATAACACTAGGGGCCCGGTGCACAAAATTCGTGCATGGGGGGGTGGCTGGAGGGGGCGGTCCCTCAGCCCAACCTGCACCCTCTCCAATATGGAGTTCCTGGGGACTCTCACAATCCAGGACCTCTGGTTCTTAACCGCTAACCTGTCTGCCTGCCCTAACCACTCTGCCTGCCTGCCTGCTTGATCCCCCTAACTGCCCTCCCCTGCCGGTCTGGTCCCCCCTATTAACTTTCTTTTTTAATCTTACCCCCTTCACACACAATTGTATTTGACTTCCTTATTGGCTTCTTCCTCTCACACAATTATCCTCCTTTATGTAACACTTTTCCTACTGACTCATCATTTATAAACTTTTCTTTGCTCCTTATTTCCTACTTCTGTTCCATCATCATTCTTCCCATTTTTCCACTACCCTTCTTCCCTTCCCACATTCCTTCTTTCCTTTATCTTTACCCCTGCCCACCCTCCCCTTTTCCTTTCTTCCCACCTTAATTTTTTTCTTCACTTCCTCTCTCCAACCTGCTTTGCTCCCTCCCCCATTCCTTCCAAGGCTGCTCCCCACCCCTCAGCTGAGGCCTTGGAATGGACCCATTGCTTAGGCTTCTGCTGCCTGCAAATCCATCACAGGGCACACGCATATGGAGGCTTAGGCTTAGGCCTCCGTGTGTGTGTGCCTCGCTCGATCGGTCCCTTGCAAGGCCACAGCCGAGGGGCGGGGCCAGCTGGCTGCTCCCCACCCCTTTGGCTGCTGCCTGCGAATCCATCTGCCCTGCTGGACCCCAGTTTGCGGCTTCTCCCAGGGCTATGGCCTCCGCCATCTTGGCTGGGCTAATTTGCATGCAGTCGCTCTGATTGGCTGGTGGGCATGGTTTAGGTGTCCCAAAGAAATGGTCAATTTTAATATTATGCTTTTATTAGATAAGATTGTGGTGAACACAGAGGTACATATACTCTTTCAAATTAGTGTTTTGGGTTTCTTTAGGTATATACCCAGAAGTGAAATTGCTAGGTCATAAAGCAGTTCTAATTTTAATTTTTTGAGGAACCTCTATACTGTTTGAACAAAGAGAAAAGGGGGTGATAGGAAGAGCTCTCTGTAGAATAGAATAAGAGATGCAGCAACTTGGTTATAGACAGCAACCTCAGGAGAATAAAATGACCTGGGAGACATCCATGTGAGGAGTTAAAGAGAATGATATCTGATAGTGACTTTTAAGTTATTTTCAAATACATGTTTATCATAAACTCCCTTCCTTCTGCTCTATGTTTACTGCATACCAGCATTGTATTAGCACTATTTCAGGGTAGAGAGGAGAGTGGATAGTCACAAAAGCAGAGACTACAATAGCATGCAGTTTTGATTATTATTACTTTGTAGTATAATTTGAAGTCAAGGTGTGTGATACCTCTGGCTTTGTTCTTTTATTTTTTTTTCACAATTGCTTTAGCTATTGTGGTCTTTTGTGGTTCCATACAAATCTGATGTCTTTTTGTTCTTTTATTTTTAAATGCCATTAGAATTTTGATAGGAATTGCATGAAATCTGTGTATTGGTTTGATTAAAATGGCCATTTTAATTATGTTGTTTTTTTCCCAATCCATGAACACAAAATATCTTTCCATTCTTTTGTGTTATTTCAATCTCTTTTAATAATATGTTTTAGTTTTTAGTGTGTATGTCCTTTATTTCATTTGTTAAGTTTATTATACTTATTTTCTTCCAGTTTTTGCCCAGAAATAAAATCATATGCATGTGGGCAAATAACTTTTGACCAAAAAAACCAAAAACATACAATGGAAAAAAGAAAGCTTCTTCAATAAATAGTGCTGGGAAAACTGGAAAGGTACAAGCAAAAGAATGAAACTAGCCTACAGTGTCTCCATATACAAAAATTAACTCAAAATAGATCAAGTCCTACATATAAGACCAGAAACAATAAATATGTAGAAGAAAATACAAGTAATAAACTACGGACTTTGGTATTAGACAGGATTTTTAAATTGATCTCAAAAGCACGGGAAGGAAAAGCAAAAATTAATTAATGGGACTATTTCAAAGTAAAAAGCTTCTGCGCAGCAAAAGAAACTGCCAACAAAACAAAAAGGCAACCAACCAAATGAAATAAGATATTTGCAAACAACTGCTCTTACAAAGGTGTCATATCCTAAATATATAAAGAACTCACAATGCAACACCAAACAATCCTCTTCAAAAACAAAAGCCCTAAATAAACACTCCTTCCAAGAAGACAGACAAATGGCCAACTTCATTTGTGTGTATTTGAAAACATGCTCAACTTCACTAGCATTAGGAAAGTGCAATAAAAACTACACTGAGCCCTAGTCAGTTTGGCTCAATGGATAGAGCGCCAGCCTGCAGACTAAAGGGTCCCAGGTTTGATTCTGGTCAAGGGCACATGTCTGGGTTTCGAACTCAATCCCCCGTGGGGGGGGCGTGCAAGAGGCAACTGATTAATGATTCTCTCTCATTGTTGATGTTACCATCTCTCTCTCCTTCTCACTTCCTCTCTGAAGTCAATAAAAATATTTTTAAAAAACACTACACTGAGGTACTATCTCATACCTGTTAGAATGACTGTTATCAACAAGACGAGTAATAACAAGTGTTGAAGAGGTTGTGAAGGCCAAGGAACCCTTACTCATGGCTGGTGGGAATATAAAAGGTACAGCCACTATGGAAAACAATATGGGAGCTACTAAAAAAATTAAGAGTAGAGTTGCCATATGACCCAGCAGCCTCTCTCCTGAGTATCTACCAAAAAAAATTGAAAACATTTATTTGCAAAGATATATCCACCCCTATGTTCACTGCAACATTATTCATGGTGGCCAAAATATGGAAAGAATCGAAGGGTCCTTGGATAGATGATTGGAAAAAGATGAGGTGCATATACTGTAAAATACTACTCAGTCATAAGAAAAGATGAAATACTGCTATTTGCGACAACATGAGTAGATCTTGAGAATATCATGCTAAGAAACATAAGTCAGACAGAAAAAGACAAGAAGCATATGATTTCACTCATATGTGGGCTATAAAACTGAACAAATCAAATGAAAAAAATAAGAAACCCTACAGGCACAGACAGCAATATGGGAGTTATCAGAGGGAAGGGGTAGCAAAGGGGAAAGGGGGTCAAATATATGGTGATGGAAGGTTTGACTTTGGATGGTGGACACACAATGCAATAAACAACGGATGTGTCATAGAACTGTACAATTCAAGCCTACTTTTTTTTTTAACCAAATGTCACTCCAATACATTTAATGAAAAAAATAAAAGCAGAGGCCACAGTGTAGTCTACATCAGATACCAACATTTTGAATGAGATGAAATCACTATGAGAACATAAGTTCCAGAATCCTCAGAAACAGTGCAATAGGAGCCGGGATTTACGCAGGAGTTGGGATGGCAGCCTTAGTTGTTTCATTTAGAAATTAAGGAAACAGTAACCTGGAGACATCGGGTTGCACAGTGATCCTCAGTATCACCAATATTATCCAACTCTGTGTTTATAGTTTTATTCAATACAGTCAGACAACGTAAAGAAACACAACATCAACATAATAGAAGAGAGAAAGCAAAAATATCATTATTTGCCAGAGCTAGGGTTACATAACTGGAAAACCCAGGGAACTAATGAGAGAAGCCAGTGAGGAGCTTGGTGAAGATGGAATATATCAATGTTTCTTCTACTAGCAATAACTGGTCTGAAAGTGTGATGTGAAAAAGATACTATTTATGCCCTAACTGGTTTGGCTCAGTGGATAGAGAGCATTAGCCTGCGGACTGAAGGGTCCCAGGTTTGATTTCAGTCAAGGGCATGTACCTTGGTTGCGGGCACATCCCTAATTGGGGGTGTGCAGGAGGCAGCTGATGGATGTTTCTCTTTCACTGATATTTCTAACTCTCTATCCCTCTCCTTTCTTCTCTGATAAAAAAAATCAATAAAATATATATATTTTTAAAAAGATACTATTTACTATAGCAACCAGAATAAGGTTGCTATAGTTAGCAAATAAATATCTAGGATGCCCTGCTAAATTTGAATTTTCACATAAACAATCATTTTTTATTGTAAATACGCCCTCTGTAATAATTGAAATATACACATACTAAACAACAACAACAACAAAAAAAAACACAAAAAAGAAAACTTGCTTATTTGGGATTCAAATTTAACTGGGCGTTCTGAATTTTATCTAGCTATCCGAGACCAGAAGTATAAAACGTCACCTTAAAAAGTAGATTCAGGTCATAGAGCTGATAACACTTGCCTGGCAAGGTATGTAGGTATACTCACTAGCTCCATCATTCAACAATGATTTCCACTATAGTCTGTACTGTGAACTGTTACTGTTCTTTTCAAATTGCAGCTAAACTGTAAAATAAACTTTTGAATAATTAGAGTAAGTTTTAATTCTGTATGGAAAAATTGGTTCCCATAGTTTTGGCCCAGCGGGGCCTTTTGGCACCTGGTTGAATTTCCCAGGCCTCCCATTTCAGATAGCCAAAGTTCATTCACATCCTTCCCCCTCCCGCACTCACTCGCTTGCTCACAGCCTTGGCTGCTATATGCCAGCCACTCTGATGCTCGCATCAGCCCCACGCCCCAGGCTCCCATATGGTCGTGGGAGGTCCTCAGGGAGCTCAGGCCGTACTATGGAGAAATGGGCTCCAGTGCATTGTACATTGACGATGGCCCAGAACTAAGAACCAGCTGTCGAGCTGGAAGGGGCCAGGCTCTAAGTTTGCAAAGTTTTTTCAAAGGGCAGTTGTTACTGGCTGATGAGCTATGTTTCCCTGAAGGGTGCTGTGTTCTTGGGAGTCAGCCATTGCAGTATTTCAAAGATTAAGTTATAACGGAACAATGTATGAGGACATAGAAAAAGTCATTTACCATTTTATAATTACTTTTAATTAACCATTTTATAATTACTTCCTCCATGGTAATGCCTCTGGGCCTGATTGTGAAAACAATTATCGGCTGGGAATTTGCATACCAGTAATAGGCCTTAATATAAACGCCATAAATGTAGCTATTTCTTGGTTCTTGTTTGGCACATCATGAAATCACAGCTCTAAGTATATATTATTCACCCTCAACTGTCTTCCAAATTGAAAGGAGAAAGAAAAGGGAGAAGATGCCTCTTTTAGAAAAATCTCTGACATAATTACAGATTATTTTATTCCAAAGTCACTTAAATGTTCCAAAGCTATCTACTTCTTAAAACAAAAGCCAAATGCACTCTCCTTGGCCTTCAAAGTTTCATCATGACTCCATTTTCACCCATTTACACTAAGCTCTCAGCAATGTCAATGCTATTTCATTGCACAGGAAGTGCCTGTGTATAAAAACTACACTACACTCTTTGCCGCATTTTTAACTGATGATTAATATCACAATATTGTCAACTAGAGCAGTTGCACTGCTTAAAATAAAAACAATGCATTCTTAAATATCAGAACAAAGATCAATGATTCACAATAAAACCTGTCTAAAAGAGAAAAGAATCAGGAAGCAGAATGCCCTTAATGCTTCGAGTCTAGCTTTCTTGTCCTCTTCAGCTTCAGCATAGATTATAACTCAATACTTAATTGCTTACCTGCATTAGAAAAATTAACTGAAGCCTGCATGACCCTTCCCTGCATATGCTAGCCACCAGCTAGCACATTATGGTTCCTTGGAAGAGACTAATGAGAAAATTATTAATAACTGAGAGGATTTTATTATTCTCTATTAGCCAGACACTGATGTAGCAGCTCTGACCTAAAATCAAAATAAATATAGTAGAAAAAGAGCCAGAGGTTTCGGTCACACAAGCCTGGCGTTCAAGATGTCCGTTACAGTTGCACTTACCCCTTTGCACTTTGCTTTCTACCAATAAAGAAAGAGTCATCACCTGCAATGTGCCTGCATTTTAAAATAGTTCTCAAGGCATTACTCATGTTCCTCAATGTTTTTATTGCAAATTCTTTTAGGGCTGAAGGAGACAAAAAATATGATTCTCATTTTAACAAAGAAGGCACCCTATTATTTGTGCCCCATCTTTATTCTTCTTATGTTCTAGGAGGCTCAGAGCTCAGTTCTTTTCAGCAAACAGAACTCTTTAGAGTATAAATTTGACCTCTTTTAACATTGGATTTTGTCTTCTAGTCATGTGAAAAGGTGTTTGTCTCTAACCAAGCGGGAATTTATTTGAGGACAAAGAGAAGAGATTGCTTACGTATAAACTTAAATAATTTTATTTTGTGAGATATTTCACATCTTTTCACCCTCATCTAAGCTCCAGTGAGCCATTGGACACCTGATTGCAAACTTGTCATGGAAATGTCTTAGGTCTAATAAAATTTATTTACAAAAACAGGCTGCAATTTGCTGACCCAGGAATCAATCTCCCCAATTGATAGGTGTTTAATTATTTACAAGCATGTGAGTATTTCAGGATTTCTCACTCTAACATCTTTTCTTATGTATTCTCAACCTCCAAAGTTGATTTTAAAAATTCAGAACAAATTAAAAGCATCTATGTACCTTGTTCTCACACACAAACAAACATTTGAATGTGAAATGTTGGATTTTTCTCACCCAATTCTAGTTTTATTCATAAAGAAATAAAAGAATCTTTAATGCAAAAAAATTAAAGCTCTGAGCTTCAAGAAGAGTTGACAAATGTGGCATTGATCCATACAGTCACTTCCACTGAAATAGGAAATTTATATTGTGCAATATAATTGATAATAGGCAAGTAAAGCAAAAACAAAACAAACAAAAAAAGAAAGAAAGAAAAGAAACCGGAAATAAAGGGTATAGATTCCAAAAGCATAGTTTCCCCATCCCACACAACTTTCCAGGTCAGGTCATATCTTAATGGTAAGAAAGAGTAGAGAAAAACCTACCATTTTCACTTTAATATTATAGGAGCATAGTTATTTTTAAGGATTTTCAGAACATATGAAGCTAAAAAGGAGTAAAAAGAATTCTGAGTATGGAAATTAAAAATAAATAAAGGTTGGGGGGGGGGGGTGTTGGTAAACACACAAGGAAACGAACAGTCCTGTGATTACGCTCCTCACAAAACCCACAGGAAGGGAACCCGTGCCGATGAACGGGTTTGACAAATGTGCTTCATCTTCCCTCTAGTATCATGTTGGCATCTTAGTGACTTGTGGATGCCCATCTCCTGACTAATGTACTGACCCAAAGTGAAGGGAAGATGCAGGTGGCTGAGAGAATCAAGGAACAGATATTGTATCATTTGCATCTGTGATTTCCCAAAGAAGAATTCCACAGACTTGCTTCATGCTGTGAAAACACATATTTCATATCCGCTGTGGTAAATTCATCACCCTGCGTTTTCCTTGACTATTTCCTTGTCCTTGGTGCTGATTAAATCAGGATGCATTCTGCGCTTTTCACCAGTGACTGCCTATTTTGTGAACAGATGCTCTAATTTTGTCTCTTTCTTCTACTTTCTTTTCCAAATATTCTCTAACACATTGCTAGCTAACGTTGGGAGGGGAAAAAAAGCTATGATGCACTCCAGAACTTTGGGAGATCCCAGGTAACAGAAAGTATGACATAGGGCATAACCTATTGGACAAACAATAGATGTTTTCAGTGTCTTTTATTTCACCTAAATGAATATGACAAGTCAAAGGTATACATGGGCCTCTCACTGATTTCATACTCCACCAAATGTATAAACATTCTGATGAAAATATCTATTTTTAAAATAGTAAATAAAAAAAGATAAAGAAAAAAAGAAACCCACAATATCAAGAAGAATCTGAACTGAAGTCCCATGGGAATGAGAACAGGATTTGGTATCTTCACTCAGGACTGAAGTGGAGTCCATTGCACATGGTTTTTGTCAGGCATCCTTTTCAGGATCCTGCCTGCAGCTAAGGTCTGGGAATGCTCTGCTGGCCTACAAATGCAACCTGCGAGTTTTCCTGCTGGTCCTGTTTCTTGACAGAACCAGCTCTTTGCTTCAGCCTGTTGGTGGCAGCTGACTCGCCAATGGAAAATTAGAATTTGGGGTCAACACTGAAGGTGAATTCATCCTGACTATCCCCTGAGGAAATCCCAAACCAAGACACTGACATACAAACAAGCTGAGATGGATTCACATAAACACAGAGCAACTCCTATAAGAAGGCTTATTCAGAGCAGGCAATGTGTCAAATAAAAATCCCATGAAAGCTGAATCCCATGTAAAATTAACACGAAAAAGAGATGGCGGAACATCTGAAGAACATTCTTCAAATTCAATGAAGTCAGTTCATAGAACTGGAAAATGGGAGAATTCATACCTAAGAAATGAAATCTGACAAAATCAGAAATGTATTATAATGTAAAATCACCTAAAACATTCACAGAAATTTAGTTTCAAATATTCATATATTGAACCTGTATTACTTGTGTAACAAGTATATCACATTTTTAAGAGCCATAGTCCAACTTTTTCAAAACACATTTGGAAACCAAACGTTTCATGTTCACCATATCCGCATACTATCTCCCCGATAAGTGAGTGAGCATGTTAACACATACTCTCTGCTTCATATACTGATACATATTGAAATTAACTGAGGACATGAGAACCAATTAAAATTAAAACACCAGAGGTTGGAAAGAAAGGGAGAAATCCATGTGCCAAAAAAGCTCCTGAAAATTTTTGCATTGATTTTTAACACCATGGTCGATGTGGACTGTCATTCAAAGGACACTAGATGGCTAAGGTCTGTATCTTGCCCACTTATGCCTCATAATTTCATTCTATGCAATCACCTTCTTCTCCACCAAACTTTGCAAAATAACTCATTTTCCCTTTACCCTTGTGAAGTAGGCTTCTAATATAATACATCTAGCTTCCTTACAATCTTTTTTTACATAAAAGTATCAAATATTTCAAGGCTTTGCTTCTGTTATTGAAAAGAGAAAAAGAGATCTTTCTGCTGAAAATAAAATGTGACCTAGGGGATTCTATTTCCTTATTCCTTCAGTATTAAGGTGGGAATTATTGCACACAATCACATCTTGAATAATTAGGCAACATGAGTCAAGACAAGGGCGATATTACATATCAAATGTTTGCCATATTATTTCAATCTAGGTCATTAGTTTCTTGTGTCAATATATAGTTAAGGTAATGTAAACTAATAAGAGATATACAGAATAATATTTCAATTTTGTAGACTAATTGTCACAAACTGTCATTTCCAGCTACTAGAAATTAAACACCTCGGAAGGCTCAAAAATCCAAGTAGACTTAAAGCATTGTATACAGAATGTATAATATTGTGAGCACACACATACACAAATACAGGTATACTACTTTTCTGTCAAATTATTATACACCATTGTAATGAATAAAATACAAATTATTCAAAAGCATAAGCTGCTTTTTGCCCATATTGCATTTCTTCACTCACTGGATATTGAAAGTTAAACTTTTGATAAGTACTACTAGCATTTTGTGTTTTTTTTGTTGTTGTTGTTGAAAGGAGTTATCTTCTTTAAAAAGTGAGAGTACTATCAATCTAAGTTTTGAACTTTCTTCGGTGAGAGAAATGGTGAGGTGACTGGAAACTGATAGATATAGATATATAGGGAATAAAGAACATGGGAAAATGACACAAGTTGCTTGAGAGTTTAAATCATTTATGAGCTACCTGACGTTGGGAAGTCACTTGAATGCTCTGCTCCTTCATAAAATGGGGAAAAGTAATGTACCCACTTCTCAGGTTTGTTGAGAGAATAAAATGAGTACTTACGTGTAATAACTTAGAATAGAGCCTGACACTTAACAGGGCAATTAGATGATACTACTTTGGCAATGATCCCCTCTCCCCCTCTCAACATGTGAAGAGTGTGTATCTGCCTCGTTGATGTTGATCTTGGCCATGAGACTTATTTTGGAGGGCAAAGTCACAAAGTCACAATGGAACGTGGATGAAATTCAAATGTGCCTGCCTATTAAAAAGCACTGCCTGTTTCTATTTGATCCTCTTGCACTTTTGGTTCTCTCACATGTAAAAGATGTGCCGTAGACTATGCTAACCTTTATTCTGGCCTCAAAATGTGTGACTGAGTCACCTCCGTCAACCCACTAATACATGAGCAAGAAAAAAATGCTTGTTATTGTATGACACTATGTGCTGGGGTATTTACTACACAGTAATAACTCACCAACACAGAGAGAGAGAGAGAGAGAGAGAGAGAGAGAGAGAGAGAGAGAGAGAGAGAGAGAGAGAGAATTAGGTGTAACTACAAAACAAATAGAACAATCTGTGATCTTTCAATGCAGCATTAGACATAGTCATTAGGGCTTCCCACAAATATTTTGTTCTCTCTTCTTCAAAGTACATGGTAAGTTTATAATTTTTTCCCCTGCAAATTCATGCATAGCTTGGTAATCTGCCTATGGTCAACATGAGCAAAATCAATGTGTGTCACTTCCAGGTAAAAGGTCCAGTATATGTTTTATTATAATCTCTTTTTTTTTCTCCATCATGATCCACAATATTCCATGTACTGTCTATGAATCAGTCTGTGTCCAAGAATGAGAATAACAGTGAAACAGATCAGAATCCTCGGGCAATCTATGATCAACAAATAGCATGAGTTACACATACATTGCTATTCTAAGCCATGGAGATTCTGGAGTTGTTACTACAGTATAAATAGCTTATCATGATTGCTAAAAAGTGGTACCGAAGTGAGGTTCTGCCAAAACATGTTTTAAAATAATAACTTTATTGAGATACAATTCTCAAAACATAAAACTCATTATTTTAAAGTGTAACTTCCAGTGGTTTTTAATATATTCGCAGAGATCTGCAACTATTGCCATGATCTAATTTTAGAACATTTATCATCCCTGTTTACAGTCACTCTCCATTTCTCTCTTCATCCCTAGTAACCACTAGTCTACTTTCTGTCTCCATAGATTTACCCATTCTGGACACTTCACATGAAGAGAGTCATAACAGGTAATGGTTTTATAGTACCTCAAAGTTGGAGCAGGTATCAGCACTCCATTTCTTTTTATTGCCAAATATATTTCATTTTGCTCTATTCATTCATCAGTTGATGAACAGTTTGGTTGTTACATTTTTTGTTTGTTATTAATAATGCTTCCATGAATATTACTGTACAAGTATTTTAGTGAACAGATGTTTTAAATTCTCTCACATATATACCTAGGAACGGAATTGCTGGGTTTCATGGTAACTCTAGGTTTGTATTTTTGAGGAACTGACAAACTGTTTCCAAAGTGGCTGCTTTATTTATCATTCTGACCATCTTTTGAGATGGCCAATCTCTCCACATTATTGCCAACACATACATGTTTGTTTGTGTTTTTTTTTATTCTAGTCATCATGGTTAGTAGAAAGTGGTATCTTATTTTGGTTTTGATTTACATTTGTCTAATGACTAGTGATGGCAACATCTTTTGATGTGCTTTTTGGCCATTGCATATATTCTTTGGGGAACTATTAAAATTGTATACCCATTTTAAATTGTTTTGTCTTTTTATTATTTTTTAAGATTTCTTTGTATATTTTAATATAATGCCCTTATCAGACATAAAGGATAGTAATTTTTAATTATTTTCTCCCATTTAGTAAGTTGTCTTTCACTTTCTTAATGGTGTTCTTTGAATCACCAACTTTTATAGTTAAACTAAAGCAGTGGTTCTCAACCTGTGGGTCGCGACCCCTTTGGCAGTCGAACAACCCTTTTACACGGGTCACCTAAATACATCCTGCATATCAGATATTCACATTATGATTCATAACAGTAGCAAAATTACAGTTATGAAGTAGCAACGAAAATAATTTTATGGTTGGGGCTCACCACAACATGAGGAACTGTATTAAAGGGTCGTAACATTAGGGAGGTTGAGAACCACTGTATGTTTTACATACATAGTTACTAGAGGCTCAGTGCACAAAATTTATTCACGGGTAGGGTCTGTAGGCCTGGTTGGCAATGAGGACAAATCTGTGGGGCAACCAACAGGGAAGTAAGGGGTCCCCTGTTGGCACCTGCCTTGGCTGGCCTGGCGCTGCCTGCTCACTGGCCCCACTCCAAGCTCGCTGGTCCACCCCGCTTCCCAATTACCCCACTACCGTCGGTCACCTCCCTCTACAGGAGATTACCAGTGGGGCATTTGGGGGGAAGTGCTGGCCAGCTAACCCTGTTCCCCGCCACTGCCAGCAGTCACCTCCCTCTGCAGGGCGACTGGTGGGACAATCAGGTTGCCTCTGCTAGAACCCGCTTTGGCTGGCCTGGGGCCTGCAGGCTGGGGGTAGCTTCTGCATTGAGTGCCTGCCCCCTAGTGGTCACTGTGTGTCATAGTAACTGGCCATTCCACCAGTAGTTCCACCATTCAGTCAATTTGCATATTAGACTTTTATTATATAGGATTACTTTTATTTTTTCTTGTGTGCTTATAGTGTCATATCTAAGAAACCTTGCCTAATTCAAGGTCATGAGGATGTACTCCTGTATTTTATTCTAAAGGTTTTATAATTTTTAATTTTACATTTATGTCTGTAATCTATTTCAAGTTATTTTTATATATAGTGTGTGAAGTAGAGGTCTAACTTCATTCTTTTGCATGTGGATATCCAGTTGTTTCAGTGTCATTTGTTGAAAAGGCTATTCTTCATCATGGAAATATTTTGGCACCCTACCATAACATTTTTACTAAAATATGAATGATTGAATGAGGTTCTCAACAGTGAGTAGCTAAGAAACTGATATTGGAGGTTGAGGTAATGGCAATTCTTCTTAGGCAACAGTCAAATAAAATAGCCACCTTTATAGCTAACAAAGCAGTAATATATTGAATAAGCTTTTAGATCTAGGTGAAGAAATTTAAAATCAGAATCCTAGAATAATCTATTGGGTACAATCAACTGCATTTGATAGAAAGAAAGAGATCCAAGAAAACAATTGACCTATACATATGTAGGACTATAAGGGAATACTGAGTATAAAAATTTGAGAACTGCAATTAACTGAATTATGTTCTTTCCCCTGCCCGCTGCCCCAAGGTTAAATATTGGAACCCTAGTTCCCATTTCTTAATGTGATGATATTTGGAGATGGAGCCTTTGGAAGGTAATTGAGATTAGAAGAGGTTGTAAGAGTGGGCCTCATGGTGGGGTTAGTGTCCTTGCAAGAAGAAACACAAGAGAACTTTCTCACTGTCTCTTTCTGCCATGTGGGACATAGTGAGAAAACAGCCATCTACACACTGGGAAGAGAGTTCTCACCAAGAACCCATCAGCTGGCACCTTGACCTTGGACTTCCTAGATTCCAGAACTGTGAGAAATAAATTTCTGTTGTTTAAGCCACCCAGGTTAAGGCACTTTGTTATGGCAGCTTGAGCTAAGACAAGGACAAACAGGTTTGACAAGGCACATACTTCTCAACAGCAAGTAGTGCAAAAGACAATGAGAAGGTATTCGTAGTGACAAGGAATGACTGTAACTTACCAAGTGAACAATACAACCCTCACACTCATCAAAACTTCTGAATGGATTGACTAAAAGGATGATAATACCAAAATCTTTATAAAATTCAAGAAACCAATAATAGTATTGAGATAGAAAAAAATATCATAAAAAGAACTGCAAGTATGGATTTAAGAACTTGGAGTCACCTGAAACCTGGCTTAATCTTTGACAGTGGTACTAGTTGGAATAATGCTCTCACTCCCAAATTCATATTTACCTAGAACATGCAAGTGTGAACTTATTTGGAAAGAGGGTTTTTGCAGATGTTATCACATTAAGATGAAGACATACTGACTTATGACACCAATTCTTCTAAGAGCATCTAATCTAATGACTGCTGTCCTTACAAAAAGGGAGAAATGCATACACAGATATAGACACAAAGAAGAGAACACCATGTGAAGAAATAGGCAGAGACTGGAATAATGCACCTACAAGCCAAGGAATGGTAGCACTAACCCGAAGCTAGGAGGGGGGCACGGAGTAAATCTTCCCTCAGAGCATCTGGAAGGTACCACCACTGCTCACACCTGATTTCAGACTTCTGACCTGTGAGAGAATGAGTTTTCCTTGTTTAAAGCCACTCAGTGTGTGGTAATTTGTTTTGGCAGCCCAGGAAACTAATATAATAGTTAAACTGCCCTCTTCAAATGTAACCAAAAGAATATTAGAATTGGGGAGAGGGGAAGCACTACTTAAGAGTGAAGAGCAAAGTTTAGGCAGCCACAGCCAGAGGAGGAATCCGGGCCTCATCAAAGATCATTACCTAAGGTCAGAGCTGGCTTCATGGGCATGTGATCCCTGCGATTCTACAGGGCCCCAAATTCAGAAGGACCCTCATGCTTGGTTTAATGCTTCTGTGAAAGGTTTTTGAACAAGAGGTCTTCCATTTTCATTTTGCACTGGACCTGCAAATTAAGTAGCCGGTGCTGGGTAGAGTCACTGTCTGCATAGTGAGATGTCAGAATTTGTTATGAACCACTCTTTTAACAAGAATATTTATACATCTGTTTGTCTCCATTCGTCCGCTGAATCTATGAGTCTGTGAAGGTGGAGAAGCTTGTTTGTTTAATGCATGGGTCTCTTGAACGAAAGGAGCTCCCTCCAGATCAGATGAGAAGAATGCCAGGCTTCACACAGAGAACCTGGACTGGGAGCTTGTTTCTGTGGCTAAAGCCGTGGGGAAGGGATTCGGTTCTCTGAGGGAGAGATCGTGTATTTTCCGTGTACAAAGGGGAGTGAACAAAACCTTTGATGAAATGAGACCTGGACTAGATTAGGTATTTGAGCGTCCCCAAAACCTAGTTCCCTCTGGAGGTTTACGCTTCTCTGTCCTGTGGAACCCAAGCACAGGCATGTGAGTTTCTTTGGTTAATAAAATTTGAGCACAAGGTAAGTGTTGCACTTTCAATCAGAAGCCTTTCTTCATTCTGCCATAGTTGCAGATAGCAGCTGCTCTAACTGCCAGGTCCAGATGTGTGGGCAACTGTGACGCAGACCAGAGTGGCATCTGGTTCTCAATGAGCGTGTGATGGTCCTGAGAAAACCCGTAGGCGTTTAAAGCTCCCGATGTTGAGCCTGCTTGTTCTCACTGCATAATTCGCCTATCTTATTTGATCAGGGACAAACGTCTCTAAAACTTCAGTTCAAGGGTAGAAGTTGATAACCTTCAGGGAGAATATTCACCAAACTTGACTAGGCACCAATTCACACAGTCACACGTGCAGATGTGCACAGACACACCAACATTTGGAATGTAAATGAGGGTATTTTGATTTAGCTACATAATGCTCTCCTCACAACGAGATTTGTGGCATGTTAAAATAATTCATTTGGGAGGCTGTAGACACCCATGATTGTAAAAATATGATTACTCTGATCTGAATGGTATAATATGACTGTGCTTCAACTCTGCCTAAAATTCTGGGAAGAAGTTTATGAAAGAGAAGTGTTAGGGTCTGTTTATACCTTTCTACTATGGAACTGTGACAGATTGTATACACACACACACACACACACACACACACGAGATTTTGGCAAAAAAAGATCTTAAAATTTTAAATGAGCAGGTCTAACATTAGGGATATTATCACTTTCTATTTGGGAATAATACAATCAAACAAACCTGGTTATATATATACTAGAGGCCCAGTGCACAAAAATTTGTGTACTCGGGGGGAGGGGGTATCCTCAGCCTAGCCTGTGCCCTCTCACAGTCTGGGACCCCTTGAGGGATGTCCACTTGCTGGTGTCCCTGGACAGCCTGGGTGAGGGGCTGATGGCCGCTTCAGGCTCCCCACAGCCCCTTCAGGGTTCGGGTCCCTAGTGGGGTGCCTGTCCAGCCTGGGTGAGGAGCAGAGGGCTGTTTCAGGCTGTCCACAGCCCCTTCAGGGTTCGGGTCTCTACTGGGTGCCTGGCCAGCTTGGGTGAGGGGCAGAGGGTCATTTCAGGCTGTCCACAGCCCTTTCAGGGTTCAGGTCCCTACTGGGATGCCTGGCTAGAAGCTGGTATCTGGGATTTATTTCACTTCTATAATTGCAACTTTGTTGCCTTGGTCCCCTACTCGAAGCCTGGGTTGCCCCTGGCAACCCAATGTCCCTGCCCAGCAGGTATCTGGGGTTTATCTTCTATAATTGAAACTTTGTAGCCTTGAGTAGAGCTCAGGGCCCACAGGGCCCTGGCTTCCTCCATTGCCTGGGGCAACTCCAGCTCTGTGGCCACCACCATCTTAGTTGAGTTAATTTGCATATTTGCTCCTGATTGGTTGGTGGCATGGCTTGTGGGCATGGCTTGTGGGTGTAACTGAGTGAGGGTCAATTTGCATATTACTCTTTTGTTAGATTAGATATACAAAATGAGACAAATAGCTATTTTTTGAACATTAAGCAGCCTATTTACTATACATTTCTAAGATTATCTACATGACAGCTCTAGTTATCTTGCCACATTCCATAGCACAGCTGTCAAGGATGGTCTGTGATAGTGTGAACTAGAATCCATCTTCTCACAGCTGGAAAACGGATTATTCAGGAAGTAGAATGCCTTCATGTTATTTATAGACCCACATTGTATTTAGCTGCATAGGAACATGGGTCGATGGGACATTCTTTAGGTAACAGGTGTCATCCAGAAGAGTTTGAAAGAGCATGAAATTGATGGGAATTTCACACTTCTGAGACATAAGGCTGTGCCATTTTTCTCCCTGTGGGCGCTGGTCATCGGTGGCAGCATGCAGGATGAAATATTCTCTGAGAAAAGGTTTAAGAGTGGCACCAAAAGTTAAGACACTCTCACTAAAAATGAGTGTAGACCAGAAAAACTGAAGTTCATCATTCCATTCGCAGATTTCCTGTAAGGTCCTAGGCAACAACTGAATTTAATCTTTCTGGTCTGCAGTTTTCTCTCAAACTTAACTAGATTATCTCTTTCCTACCAGATACATGTTTTAATAGAATTTGAATGGAATAATATGAAGACATTACCAAGAGATGAGACATGAAACTTCACACGCAGTTATGATGATGAACTCTGATCAACTGCTCAAACACCTCTTCTTACTAGATTGAATTCATTTTTGGCATTGAGCATTGTCTAATGAAAATAAAAAACATGACAAGAGAATGCTGGTTCTCTACACAATATCCATTTTTTCTTCTTCCTTACTAAGAAAGTATCAACTTTTCCCTACTTCTGTAAAAAAACACAACAACAACAAAAAACAGTCCCAATTTTGGCACTGGTGAAGAAGTACCAAGCTAAAACCCTGTGTCTTAGCCATTCTTGAGACTGCCATAGTCCTTTCACTAAGATGGAATCAGAGATGTTGACTAGTTAACAGAAAAGCCTTTAAAACAGCATCGAGCTTGGCTGGCCTTTCCTTTTGTCTTTCCCCTTCATCCTCCTGAAACATGTACAGATTTCATCTTGTGACAAAAGGATCAAGACCACAAACTAAGACGGCAGAGTAGAAGGCTAGGAGGTGCCTGGGTCCATGGGAACAGTGGAGTGGCTGCAGCAGCTCTGGACACACTAACTCTGGACTTCCTTTAAGTGAAAGAAAAACAATACCAGCCAAAATCAAACCCCAAGTGATGTGAGAACTTTGTGCTTAGACAATAGGTAATGTATATATTTTTAATACGGTACATTTATATTTTGCTAAGTTGTCTGATACATGGACTGTTATATAAACCAACTAAGAAAACTTATTAAGTAAATTACATAATATATTTTATTGTACAGGAAAGACACTGTGGTTTGTTTAAGATTACATATACTGAGCTACACTTTGAACTAACTTTCCAGGAATTATATATTGAAAGTTCCCCTTTCTAATCTAATACAAAATATAATACAATGGATGATTTTTAACCTTTGAAACCATGCTTTTGACTTTTGGTAAAGGATTTATGTTCTTGGTGCAGGATTTAGCTGAAGCTACGGTAAAATGGAGTTCTGAGTTCTGATAACAAGTTGAGTCCATATTTACATCCATGGAATTCCTCCTATTGACTCCCCTATTACCTTGGGGAATGGTAGTCTAGGGTGGCTGAATCTGTGTAACCGGTATAAGGTGACTGAAAAGGATTTAGGATTAAATTATAATATCTCAACAGTGCACAGGTAAAGCTAAAATCATTCTCTAGGCACCTATCTTCAGCACTAGTACTTATAAAAAGGTCAGAGATTTAACAGAACATAGTGCTGGCTTAGTTGAGCAATACCAATACCACTCATCCAAACTGGATCAATATGCCAGATGACACATACCAGTACAGTTTAGTCAATAATAAGGACCAATTGGATGCTGGTGATCCTATGGTAGTCAAAAGAAGGAAAGCTTTTAGGTACACCTGGTAAAAGTGCAGAGGTGAAGCAAGTATAGAAGTGACCAAAATTCATGGGTTAAAGACAACTGTTTTTATGTAAGCTCTTTAAATTATTTTATTTTTTTAAAAACATAACCCAAAAGTAATATAAGTGCATCAAAGTTCAAATACTTCCCAGGAATACAGCATTGAAGTAAAAACTATTCATTTTAATTGACCTCATTCCACTTTCTAAGAATAACCACATACTAATATTTGGTGGGTATACATTCATCCTCCCAAAGTATCTATGCCTTTATGCCAATATAAACACATATGTATGTGCTCATGCGCACACGTACACACACACATGCGCACACACAATTTACCATACATGATTTCAGAGAGTATTTTGTTTGTTTCTGGAAAAAAAAAACAACCAACCCCCCAAAACATGTTTATTATATGCCTATTGCTCTGAAACTCAAATTGCTTTTACTTAACACAATATTACAGACATCTTTCATGTCAACATATACGGATCAATATATGCCAGCTTAATTTAGTCTTTTTTAAAATTACTTCAGATTGATTGATAGCAACAGAATCTCTTTAGTTATCCTTCTTTCCACAAAGGAACACTTATGTTACATCCAACATTTTGCTATTACATATAAGGTTTGATTTTTTTTCTGTTTCCAACAATAGTAGACAAGCTTGATTTAGGCTAACCCTTCACTGAAGAAAGCTAAAAAAATCTAGAGTTCTAGTGATCAATTATTTGATTGGTTGGCAGATATGTATGTATAAATAACATATACCAAAATCTAGAGCTAGGTCTAGTTAGAGAGAAAGATGTTTGACAGCATCAGAAAGATTCTGAGAACTAAGGACTTCCAGGGGCCAAGTATCTGAAAAAGTAAGACCAGCCAAATTAGCCTGATGCTTTCTACTTACTTTTCCCTACAGAATAATTGATTTAAAAGCAAAAGTAATTAAGAGACTGAGAAGCTGAGCATAAAACAGTAGATGAGAGGCTAAGTTAAACAGCTTTTGTGAGCTTATAGGACAGGTGGAAACGAAACAGGTGGAACCCATTCTTCCCAAGAGTAGAGAATTTGAAAAGAACAAGAGAGTTTTTATTTGGGATTTCTGAAGAGGTACATTTTTAAGAGTTATAAGAACATGTCTCACAGATACACACACAAACACACACACACAATTAAAGTTCCAGAAGGAAAGATAAGAAATAATGTGGCAGAAGTAACACTTTAAGATACAATAAGTCAGCTTAGCCAGTGTTGCTCAGTGGTTGAGTATCAACCTATGAACCAGGAGGTTCTTGTTCAATTTCTGGTCAGGGCTGTGGGCTCAATCCCTGGTGTGCGGCATGCAGAAGGCAACTGAGCAATGATTCTCTCTCATCATTGATGTTTCTATCTCTCTCCCTCTTCCTTTCTCTCTGAAATATAAAAAAAGTTGTACTTTTTACAAAATCCCTTTTGCCATAAAACATATATATATAGATATATAGATATAGATATATAGATATATAGATAGAGATAGAAATAGATATATAGATATAATTATACTCAAGCTTTCACTCTCTTTCAGGTTGGAGGACTTAAATCACCAGAAATCAAGATATATCATAAAGTTATTTATTCTGATAATAAACTTACCTCACTGGCTCTGGGTTTTTTTGTCTCTAAATGCCTGATATATATTCACCTAATGCTTGCTTACTTGAATTAACCTAGAAAAACATTCTATGTCTTTCCAATCAACTATGCACTACTCTGGCTGAGATTTACTCATTCAACACACATACTACATACATTCAATTCTATATATATGTTGGATGTCAGGCACTATGAATTTAAGTGGCAATGACAGACAAGTAGACCAAAACTGCAGAATAGTGTGAGTTGTGAAGTAGATTGTTCATATAGGGTCACTTGAATTGTAACAAAGGTGGCACTGTAGACAGTGAAAGTAGAACAATCTTGTTATTAAATTGTGCTGTATCTACAGGTTATTTGTATACTGAGAAAAGGAAAAGGAAAAAACTTGACCTCTGTCTCAGACCATAAATATTCAACTCAATTTTAGGCTAATTGAGATGAAATGTTAAAAGTAAAACAATGAGTTTCTGGAGAATAACAGGAAAATGTAGTCTTAAACTTTGGATAAGCAAAGATGTGTCAAGCAGTGTTAACCAGTAGGATAAGATTGGCCAACAGGAATACATTAAAAACTAACAGCCCATTAAGAAAGCCAAGAGACAAAACACCAAGTGAAAGAAGATCTTTGCAATAAACATAGTTGACAAGGGCCTCAAACCAGAATATATAAAGAACTCTTACAAATCAACAAGAAGAAAAATAGTAATTCAACAGGGGAAAAAAATGATCAGACTTTTGTCAGTTATGTTAAATTTTAGAACATATTCAAAAGACTGGGGCATCTGTAATACTTTCAACAATATTAAAAATACTGTTAAAGTACAAAGGGTGCTCAACCTTATTAGCTATTATGGAAATGCAATATAAAAATGATCATGAGATATCACTACCCACTTAAAAGTTATTTATTAAAAAAGACATACTACTGGAGCTCTCATACCTGTTCATGGGAATGTTTGATGGTATAGCACTGTGGCAAACTGGCAGTACCTGTCTAAGTTAACATGTACATGACCCAACCATGCAATTCCACTTGCATATATCCTATATAATAAAAGGGTAATATGCAAATTGACCCTAACAGCAGAAGCATTGGGAATGACTGGTCACTATGACACACACGGACCACCAAGGGGCAGACGCTCAATGCAGGAGCTGCCCTCTGGTGATCAGTGCACTCTCACAGAGGGAACTTTGCTTAGCCACAAGCCAGGCTGATGGCTGCCAGTACAGCAGTGGTGGTGGAAGCCTCTCCCGCCTCCTCAGCAGCGCTAAAGATGTTTGACTACAACTTAGGCCTGCTCCCTGCTGGCAAGTGGACAACCCCTGAGGGTTCCCTGGCTGCAAGAGGGATGTCTGACTGCCAGCTTAGGCCCAATCCCCCAGGGAACGGGCCTAAGCCAGCAGGTGGACATCCCCTTAGGGGTCCCAGACTGCAAAAGTGCACAGGCCAGTCTGAGGGACAC
>PVJC01000862.1:42489-108009 GCA_004026665.1 Murina feae | reverse complement strand
AAGGCGCCTGGCAGACTGGGGCCATCATAGGACATCCACTGAGGGGTCCCAGACTGTGAGAGGGCACAGGCCAGGCTGAGGGACTCCCTCCAACCCGAGTGCACAAATTTTTGTGCACCGGGCCCCTAGTCTATGAATAAAGACAGTTGAATTTTTTTTGTTTTACATTGCTAGATTCAATTTGCTAGAATTTTGTTAAGCATTTTTGTACATATAGTCACGAAGAATACTGGTCTATAGTTTTCCTTATTCATAATGTCTCTGTCTGATTTTGTTATCAAGGTAATTAATATTGACCTCATAGAGTAAACATTTCCTTCACTTAAAACATTCTGAAGGAGTTTCTGTGGAATTGGTATTATTGTTTCCTTACATGTTTAGTAGAGGCCCCGCAGAGCTCCCCAGTTCCTTTTGCCATGTAAGCACATAGTGAGAAGCCTGTGACCAGGAGAGGGCCCTCACCTGGCCATGCTGTCACTCTGATCTTGGACTTCCCCTCTGCATCCAGAAATTTCTGTTGCTTGTAAGCTAAAAAAAAAAAAAAGAAAAGAAATTCTTATGACTCATCATAATTCAGGACCATTCAAGGAAGGGAAATCTGGGTAACAGAGTTTATACCTAGCTAAACTGACACTGTTCATAGATACCTTGGAAATTTTATTTGGAATGGCTTAAAATTATAGATCTATTTATACTAATTGATACCTTCAAAATATTAAATCATTCCACCCATGAAACCAGTTTATCTCTCCTTTTATTCAATCTTCCTTTATGTCCCTTGAAATGTTTTTAAAATTTCTCCAGAATGGTTTTGCACATATTTTGAACCCAAGTATCTTATTATTTTTGTTTATTTTGAATGAAATCTTTTAAATTACATATTTTAATAGATTGCTAATGATTTGTAGCAAAGGTTTTGATTTTTATGTCTGTTGAAAGTGTAACCGCTACTCTTCTGAACTATATTAGTACTAATAATTTGTGTGTTTAGAAATTTTTATTTAGACAAGTCTATAAAATACAAATGTTGAAACCTTTGCCTCTTTCTTCCCAAATCTATAGCTTTTGTTTCTTCTCTTTATGTTACTGAATTCATTTGAACTTCCTCTATAGTCTTGACTAGTCATAATGAAGGGGGCATCATATTGTCTTGTTTCTGACTTTAATGCAAAAGCTTCCAGATTTCACCATAAATATCATGTTTCTTATACAATTTTGGAATGTAATATATATTAATGTAAAAACTTTTAATTCTGTTCCTAGTTTCAATTTTTTTATCCTCAATAAATTTAAATTTTTAATTAATGTTTTCTCTTTATCATTTAGCATAATCATGTATTTTTTCTCTATTCTGTCCCCACCTCCTGGTATTCACACCTTTGTGTAATCACCTCGCATTAGTGTGGGTTGGACCTAGTGGCGGATATGATGGTATGTCAACTCTGAGATTAGATTTTAAAAGATTTTTTTAGTTTTGTAAAATGAATTAGTTTTCTGTCCTGTGCTGTTCTATAAACAGTTTGTACAGGAAGAATGATCTGTGAAGATTCAGTAAAACTTATTTGAAAATTGGTGTCATTAAAGGGAAGCTTTTAAAAATTACCCAGCCAATATTTTAAATAAGTACTGATTATTCTTTTCTTGCTTCCCTTTTTGATTCCTTATATTTTCCCAGAATATTGTCCATTTCATTGACATATTAAAATTTAGTATTATAAACTTGTTCATATTCACTTGAGAATTTTTTAAATCTCCTTGCATCTATGATTACAATCCCAATATTGTTATTTTATACTATACCTTGATTAATCTTTACAGAAATATGACTATTTTATTAAATTTTTAAAAATCAGTTCTGAAATTTGTTGAGACTATCTATTATTTCCTAATTTTCTATTTTACTTAATTTTAGTTTTATTATTAGTATGTTCTTTCTTGGATTTACCCTATTTTCTCTTTACCTTCTTAAACATAATACTTAACTAATTTATTTTTAATCTTTCTTTGTATTTAACAAATGTGTTGAAAAAAACACAAATATGTTGAATGTGCTACTTTCAAGCAAAAACTTATTTATTTAGAAACTTACTGCTTCTATCTGATCCTGGATCCAACCTGATGCTCCAGGCCTACTCACCACTTGTCTTTTTGCTCCACATCTGATCAACAAATGTTTATCTTATCTTTGAGCATGGCTATGTGTGTTTATTTTCTTATTTTATAATTTGTCTATTATTGGTATCATTAGGGCAAAAAAGGTGATTGAAGTATAAATGTACAATATGATCTTGACAGTAGTCTCCAACTAGTTCTTATTCGAGCCTCGAAATGCAAAAGTCTTTGTCTGCATGAAAAATATAACACTCATGGAAGGAGCAAAGATGTCCCAAATGTTGGTTGAACATCTGTGTTTGTACCAAGCCAGCATGGCTCAGTGGTTGAGTGTTGACCCATGAACCAGGAGGTCACAGTTTGATTCCTGGTTGATCTTCAGTAGGGGGCATATAGAAGGCAGCTAATAGATGATTCTCATCATTGATGTTTCTCCCTCTCCCTCTCCCTTCCTCTCTGAAATAAGTAAAAATATATTTTAAAATAAATAAAATCTGTGTTTGTAAACCTGCAACTTTTAGTGTTGGTCCATCCACATGTATTCCCTAAATTGGGTGGGGGTAGGGGTGCTGATGAATCTGTTTAGCTTTGCCACTAATTATGTGCCGGACCAATGGATGTGGGACTGGCCAGTCACCATCACAGGGTTCACCCCAGGTGACCCACGGCTTAATAATCCCCTTGTCCAATTGTATCATCTTCCCTAACGTTTACAGTCAAAGAAAGGGTTTATGTACTTTTGATAAGTAAATACATGTTTAAAATATTAAAATAAAGCTCCAAAGATCGATTGACCCTTGAACTCAGAAGGATATAAATCCTAACTAGGTATATGTGGTCATGTGGCTGAGATGTAGGTGGGAGTTACACTTAAAGCCATTGAGGAAATACCATCCTATACTTCCTGGCCATTGTCCTTAGGATAAAGGCCATCTGGGTCTTCACTGTCCTTTGAGATCTGATCCATGCCTTCCTTCCCAGCCTCACCTTTCTCCGCTGCTGCCTGCCTGTACCACACTGCTTCCAGTCCTCGGTGCAGCCGGATCTCTTGCCTCAGGACCTTTAACCCGCTATTCCGACTTCCTAGAACATCCCACCATTTTCCTTCCTTATTTTCCTAACTCCTACTCAGCTCTCAGTTCTTCCCTGATGTTCGGAAAAGGTGAGGGATCCCTAGTGTATTTTTTTTTTAGTACCCTTTAATTCTTGCCACAGCACTAAGCACACTGTATTGCACTCCATTCTTTTCCTTCCCTTTTAGACTTCAGGATTGGGAAAAGGGGGGTCATGTGTGTTCTGTTCACATTATATCCCTAGTGCCAAGCCTGACACTGGCATATAGTGGAGGCCAGATCTATTAAAGAATGAATGGTCTGGTCGGCATGACTCAGTGGTTGAGCATTGAACTATGAACCAGGAGGTCACAGTTCGATTCCCGGTCAGGCACATGCCCGGGTTGCAGGCTCAGTCCCCAGTGTGGTCGTGCAGGAGACAGCCAATCTATGATTCTCTCTCATCATTGAGGTTTCTGTCCCTCTCTCCCTCTCCCATCCTCTCTGAAATACTATAGATACATATTTTTAAAAGAATGAATGATGAATGAATAAATTACTTCCTTTATGAGTAACTGTTGGATATTACCTATGGACTCCATGCTGTATTTAACTCGGGAAATGGATTGTTAAGAAATGGATTGATATCTGTAAGTGCCTTGTCCCAAAGTTGGCTCTTTTCAGTCCCTAACGGGATGAAGCATTGGTTCTAGGTTCCTTGTGAGATCCCTCTACTTCCTCTCCGCATCACCTGCCCACCTCCTTCCATGACATGACTACGTTCTGGTGCTTACTATAATGTAACCATCCTACCAATGCTGTTGCTCAATATTCCCATATTCAGAGCCAGGGTGAGGAATGGTGTCAACCGCCTGGTGTGACTCAGTGGTTGAGTGTTGACCCATGAATCAGGAGGTCATGATTTCAGGCTCAATCCCCAGAGGGGGACATGAAGAAGGCAGCCAATCCATGTTTCTATCTCTCTATCCCTATCCCTCTCTTTCTAAAAATTAACAAGAACATACATATTTTTTAAGTTTTTAAAAAGGACTGGTGTCTAGCTGCAGGAGCATATCTAAGCTCCTGATCCTAAAACCCCCAGTAATTCTAAGTGTCTGACCTACCATTTTCATGGTACTAATAAAATAATTTTTTTAAAAAAGATAATTTTAATAATAGACCAGATGTACAAAAACAAAGCAATTACATTTTAATTTTAGGACAATGAAGACCTTCCCCAGTTAGATCTGTTTTCTTCCTTGAAGGGATGAGGTAAATAATTTACACATCAAAGCTCAGGGAAGGTCTCTAATCTGACTCTACGAGTTGGGAGTCCAGAGAACCTGTTCTTTGACTTCCCCACTCTTGCTTTTGGAACTGTTAGAGATTGCGTAGAACACGGGTGGGGAACATTTGGTCTGACCCTGCCAAGGCATTAGGGGTGAGTTAATTGTTTGACCAAATATAGCAGGCTCATTTTTAAGGCGATAATTTTTTAAAATATATTTTATTGATTTTTTACAGAGAGGAAGGGAGAGGGATAGAGAGTTAGAAACATCAATGAGAAACATCGATCAGCTGCCTCCTGCACATCTCCCCCTGGGTATGTGCCCGCAACCAAGGTACATGCCCTTGGCTGGACTCGAAAGAAACTGGGACCCTTGAGTCTGCAGGCCGATGCTCTATCCACTGAGCCAAACTGGTTAGGGCTAAGGTGATAATTTTGTATGATCTGAGAATGATGTTATAAATACCCAAATGGCCCTTGGCAGAAAAAAGGTTTCCCACCCCTGGCCTAGGGAAAATTTAAGAACCTGCCCATCAATGTGACACTAATTTATGGTTTCCCAGAAAACTCCCTACATTTCTAAGTAGCTCAAGTTGATATAAAATTTAGGGAGATCAATTTGGCAACACATAGCAATCCTGGCATTTTTCTCTTTGCTTTCAGCTCCATTTTTGCCCTTCCATGCTTTGCTCCACAGGACTAACTACGAAATGTTTAGGGCCGCCAGCTGGTGTGGCTCAGTGGTTCAGCATCAACCCATGAACCAAGAGAATCCCAGTTTGATTTCTGATCAGGTTGCAGGGGGCATATGCTGGATGCAACTAATCTCTCTCTCTTTCTCTCTCTCTCTCTTCCTCTTCCTCCTCTTCCTCCGCCTCTCTTCCCCTCCTTCCTCCCTCTCTTCCACTCTCTCTAAAACAATCAATGGAAAAAATATCCTTAGATGAGGATTAACAACAACAAAAAGAAGTATTATCCTATATAACAAAAACCTAATAAGCTAAGTGCCCAGTTGTCCAGTTGGTTGTTCAACCAATCAGAGTGTAATATACTAATGACCTGCTAAGGCCGCTCAACTGCTAGCTATAACGTGCACTGACCACCAGGGGTCAGACACTCTGATCAGTAGGTTAGCTGGCTGCTGGGGTCCGGCCGATCAGAACTGAGATGGGCTGGACACGTCCTGGAGCCCTCTCATGCTCCCTCCCCAGCTGGCCAACCTCCCACATTCCTCCCCAGCCCCGATCGTTCACCAGTGGGATCCCTTGGCCTGGCCTATGCCCTCTAGAAATCTGGAACCCCTCAGTGGATGTCAGAGAGCTGGTTTCAGCCAATGGCGGAACCGGTTGCTATGATGCACACTGACCACCAGGAGACACACACTCAGCACAGGAGTTGCCCCACGATGGTCAATGCTCCCACAGGGGGAGTGCTGCTCAGCCAGAAGCCAGGCTCACAGCTGGCAAGTGCAGCGATGGTGGCAGTGCTTAGGATGTGACTGCCAGCTTAAACCTGTCAGTTGGACTGCGAGAGGGCACAGGCAGGGCTAAGGGACCCTTTCCCCCTCCCCGCCACCCCGTGCATGAATTTCATGCACCGGGTCTCTAGTTAAGTTAATAAAGTGCTGAACAGTGACACTAACCATTTGTATAAAAAGGTGGGCAAGCCCAGCCAGCGTGGCTCAGTGGCTGAGCATCAACCTATGAACCAGGAAGGTCACGGTTTGATCCCTGTCAGAGTACCTGTCCAGGTCCCAGGCTTGATTCCAGGTAGGGAGTGTGCAGGAGGCAATTAATTCTCTCTCATCATGGATGTTACTCTCTCTTCCTCTGAAATCAATAAAAATATATACATATTTTAAAAATGTGGGCAAGATATATGTATTTGCTTGAATATACATAAAATATCTCAGGAAGGAATTGCAAAATAAAAGATACTATGTTGTTGCTCTGGAAAGAGTAACTAGATAGCTGAAGACAAGATTGTGAAGGAAATTTGTCCTTACATGTCTTATAATTTTGAATTGAACCATGTGAATGTTTACTTACTCAAAGATAAATTATTTTTTAAACAAGGCAGAAAAATGTAAAATAATGTGGAATATATTCATAGGAAATTGTTAGCTGAGAAAGAGATTATTAAAAAATACATGCAGCTTCATCTCACTTTTGTTTTTTAAAAAATGTTTAGATATGCATAAAAAGGACAAAAACCAGTATACTGAAATGCAGTAAACCCCACCTCCCACCTGCATTTTCACTTTCTGTTTTTCCAGTTATCTTCAGTCGACCACAATATAAAAATACTACAGGGGAAATTCCATACATAAATCATTCAGAAGTTTTGTTTATTTTTTTAAATATGAGCTTATTTACATATTTTTATTTATTTCAGAGAAGAAGAGAGAGGGAGAGAGAGAGAGGGACATCAAAGATGAGAGTGAATCATTAATCGGCTGCCTCCTGCATGCCTCCTCCTGGGAATCGAGCCCGCAACCCGGGCATGTGCCCTTTACCAGAATGGAACCCAGGACCCTTCAGTCCATAGGCGGACGCTCTATCCACTGAGTCAAACTGACTAGGGGCTCATTCGGAATTTTTAAACTGTGAGCCATCCTGAGCAGTGATGAAATCTCGAATGTCCTGCTCCTCCCCCCAAGGATGTGAATCTTCCTTTGTCCTGTGTCCCCACATGGTATGTGCTCCCTGCCCTTTAGTCACTCAGTAGCTACCATCTTTTTAGCAGATAATGGTACTGCACTTATGTATGACAAAAAGGGCCTCTAACATGGCCGGCATGACTCAGCACTGACCTATGAACCATGAGGTCATGGTTCGATTCTCTATCAGGGCACATGCCTGGCTTGCAGGCTGGATCCCCAGTAGGGGGCTTGCAGGAGGCAACCAATCAAGGATTCTCTCTCAGCATGATGTTTCTCTCTCTCTCTGTCTCTCTCTGAAATCAATGCAAATATATTTTTAAAAAGGAGGGGGTGCACTATAGAAAATAACCTCACAGGGTGATCTGACCCTAAATTTCTAACTCGGTAGGTCATTGTGGGTATTCATGCCCCACCTTTTGCCCCCAGGTCTATAATTTCTTTAGCGAAAGGTTTTAAGCCAGCCTTGGCCATTGTTCTCATGCATCTAGGTTGACACACCTTTCAAATACCAGAAATATAATACCCCTAATAGGAGGTATTAACCCTCAAGAGAGCACATAATCTTGTTAACTGCCAACTATCCTGTAATCCAATGCCAGAGTTGCTTTCTCCCACCTCCATGTAATCTCCCTTATGCTCCCTCCCTAATTTCAAATGCATAAAATTAATTGCAAAACTTATTCTTTTGCCCTGCCTGGTTTGGCTCAGTGGATAGAGCATTGGCCTGCAGACTCAAAGGCCCCAGGTTCGATTCCGGTCAAGGGCATGTACCTTGGTTGCGGGCACATCTCCAGTAGGGGGTGTGCAGGAGGCAGCTGATCAATGTTTCTCTCTCATCGATGTTTCTAACTCTCTATCCCTCTCCCTTCCTCTCTGTAAAAAATCAATAAAATATAAAAAAAAATTTATTCTTTTAAAAAATACATTTTTTATTGATTTCAGAAAGTAAGGGAGAGAGAAACATCAGTGATGAGAATCATTGATCAGCTGCCTCCTGCATACCCTCAACTGCGGATGGAGCTCCCAACTCAGGCATGTACCCTGTCCAGGAATCAAAAGCAACCATGACCTCCTGATTCATAGGTCAACACTCAACCACTGAACCACATGAGCTGGGCGCAGAGTCTTTGAGATCTTGCTTCCCAGTATGTCATTAGTTTGGCTCAAATAAACTCAAAAATTCTCTACAAGCTTGAATGTTTCTCACATCAATACACTGCTTGTGTTCAAGTAACCTTTATTTTACTTCATAATGGCTCCGAAGTGCAAGAGTAGCGATGCTGGCAATTTGGATATGCCAAAGAGAAGCTATAAAGTGCTTCCTTTAAGTGAAAAGGTGAAAGTTCTACTTAATGCACTTTATCATCTCACATCATCACAAGAAGAAAGGTGAGTACATACATATGGTAAGATATTTTGAGACCACATACTCAGAACTTTTATTATAATACTAGGGGCCTGGTGCACAAAAATTTGTGCACTCGGGGGGGGGGGGTGTCTCTCAGCCCGGCTTGTGCCGTCTCACAGTCTGGGACCCCTCGGGGGATTCCACCCGTTGGTGTGCCTGGCCAGCCTGGGTAAGGGGCTGATGGCTGTTTGCAGGCTGACCAAGTCCCCCAGTGGGAACCCTCACCCAATGGGGGGGTGCCTGGACAGCCTGAGTGAAGGGCTGAGGGCTGTTTTCGGGCTACCCACAGCTCCCATTGACCCAACGTCTCAGCGAAGCTGGATGGAATCAGGTTTCTGGGGTTTATTTATCTTCTATAATTGAAACTTTGCTGCCTTGAGCGAAGGCCTAAGCAGGCAATGAAGCCTCCTGTTTGCTTCAGCTCCGTGGCTTCTATAATTGAAACATTGTTGCCTTGAGTGGAGGCCATAACCGACCTAGGCAGGCAGTTTCCTCCATCACTGGTGCAAGGGAAGCCTCCTGTTTGCTCTAGCTTTGTGGCTGCTGGCCGCCATCTTGGCTGGGTTAATTTGTATACAGCCACTCTGATTGGCTGGTGGACATGGCTTAGGTGTAATGGAGTGAGGGTCAATTTGCATATTACTCTTTTATTAGATTAGATACTAGAGGCTCAATGCATGAAATTTGTGCATGGGTAGGGTCCCTAGGCCTGGCCAGCAATCAGGACCAATCCATGGGGCTATCAGCAGGGCGTTGGGGGGGTGCCTTACTGGCACCCACCTTGGTGACTTGGCACTGCCTACTTGCTGGCCCCACCTCCCACCACTGCTGCTGCCAGTTGCCTCCTCCTGCAGGGCAACCAACAGGGTGATTAGGGGTCCCACGGGCACTCGCCTTCGCTGGCCTGGAGCCTGTGGGCTGGGAGCAGCTCCTGTGTTGAGCGTCTGCCCCCTGGTGGTCAGTGCACATCATAGTGATTAATCGTTCCACTGGTCATTCCGCCTTTTAGTCAATTTGCATATTGGGCTTTTATTATATAGGAAAGGATTACAGTACATTGTTATTTTATTAGTAGTTTTTGTTCTCCCTCTGTACCTAATTTATACATTAAACTATCATAGGAATATATATACGTATGTATGTATGTATGTATGTATATACAGAAAAAAATCAGTGTACAAAGGATCTGTACTATGCATAGTTTCAGGTACCCACTGGTGGATCTTGGAACATATTGCCCAGGCATAAGAGGGAACAATAGTATTAAACATGCTTACCTCTTGGTTTGTGGGATATGACTGATTTTTATTTATTTTCCTTTTGTTTATCTGTATTTTTAAAATTATTCTACAATGAAAATAGCCCAGCCAATGTGCTTAATGGTTGAGCTTTGACCCATGCACTGAGAGGTCAATGGTTTGATTCCTGATAAAATATTTTGCCCCCAGCAGGGGGCATGCAGGAGGTAACCTATAAATGTTGTTTCTCTCTCGTCATTGTTCTATCTCTCCTTTCCTCTCTCTCTAAAAATAAATAAAATCTTAAATACTCACACACACACACACACACATGCACGCACACACACTCTAGGGGCCCAGTGCACAAATTCATGCATCTTGAAAGGAACTGTGGGCTACGAGGCTGCGGTGGGCACAGGGCTGAGTCTTGGTCCATCCTCTATGCCCCCACCCAGCCCCTCCTGCTGCAGCCCCTGGTTCCATCTGCTGGCAGCCCTGCTCTCGCCGCCACTCCCAGAGTGCTAACAGCACTGAGCAATGGGGACCTGTGCTGGGTATTGGCAGCAGGTGCAAGCACCAGGCAAGACCACAGTGGGAGCAGAAAATTTTCAGTAACCACCAGAGACTCGTCCCAATGACAGAGACCAGCACCCTTGCCTTGGTCTGGTGCCCCCGCTCACCTGCTCCACCATCCTGCCACAGTCAATAACCACCATGTTCTGTGCTGTGCCACCTGCTGACTATGCCCGCCATGTTCAATGCATGCCTCCTGGTGGTCAGCATATGTCATAGTGACCGGTTGTTTGTTGTTAGTTTGTTCTGCCATTTGGTCTATTTATATATTAGGGTTTTATAGATATAGATTCCTTTTGTAATAAGAAATAAGTTATTAAACACCACAAATGCATGATTTCCCTCCTCCACTAGATAGCTGTTGCCATTTAATGAATCTATTCCAGGCATGCCTTGCTTTATTGTGCTTTGACTTACTACCTTTACAGATGTGTTTTTTACAAATTCAAGCAAGACCCTCCACCAGCAAAAGGATTAAGACTTGCTTTGTTTCAAGACTCGCTTTATTGTGGTGGTCTAGAACTGAGCTTGCAATACCTTTGAGGTGTGCCTGTACTCATATTGAGTCAACTCATTCATTCAACAGACAGACCCTGCCAGATGTCAGGCACAGTGAAAGGAGATATAAATAAGACAGCTTATCAAAATGATAGGCATTCCAAACCCCTGCCCCTCTCCCATGGTCTCTGTCACATTCCCCATCACCTCTCTTGCACAAGCTGATTCTGTTGTAGGCAGCAGGAACCTCACCAGGTATCTGACCAGTGGAGTCAGATCAGACCTGGGTTCGGCAACATCAGTACTTGGGTTCTGGCTAGGAAAGAATCCAGACACAAGACCCAAACTATAAGAGAACGTTTATTGGGTTAATCACAGAGGTATACAAAGTAATTCCTGGCAGATGAGTTTAGGAAACAAGTTATAGAGGTAAAGGAAGGGCCCTGGGAGCTGGGGAGTGAGGAAGCTAATGGTAACCTGCCTGGGGCAGCAAAGGCAAGAGAAGAGGGGAAGAGGGAAAAGGAAAAGGCACAGGCAGGCATGCTCTGGGAGGAAGAGCACACTGGGTCTTCTATGCTAAGGGTTTTAAGGGTGGAGATTTTAGGGGGGTCCCCAGCAGATCTCAATAGAATATTCAGCAGTTTTGCAGGTGTGTCCTTTCAGGGTTGTGCACCCCATTGACTGATTGGCTGGCACCAGGGCAGGAGGTCTTTATTCAATGCAGCTAGTCCTGAGGTCAGCCATGGGGTCACTGGTCTGGCTTTGCTGCTTTTCTGGACCTGGAGCTGAAATACAACGGAAGCATAAAGGTTATCTTTAAAGAGGAAAGGTCAGGGGGTCCAAACCACATGAATAGTGATATGCTAGGGGAGGAAAAGTCACCCTGGGGGCCGGGTCCCACCCTACGGTTGTCCTTTGCCGGGCACCCAGGGCTTTTCCAATTTTGTGACCTTCTGTATCTGGCCCGTCGTCCTTGCTCGGCTTATGTCTGTCTAACTACCTGCCACAATTCCACTTCACAAGGAAACAGATGCTACCTTGTTTATCACTGATCTCCTCCTTCAGGTATTTTTAATTTCTTACTAACCACTACCTCCTTCTCCTCAATTGAAACATATTCAAGTATTTGCAATCTAGAAAAAAAAAAATGTTGCAATCTTCTTTCCTTCCTTCAATATACCTTTACATCTGCTTTTCCCCTTAACCTCCCAACTTGAAAAAATCTCTGATGGTATGTTTACCTATAGTTCATACCTCAGTGCATTTGAAAGTAATGTCCCACTAATGTCCAAAACTTTTCTTCCTAAAGGTGTTAGGATTGCTTATGGCTGCGAGTTTAAGGCATTGCAAGGAGCAATGGCTGCAAGTTTAAGCCATTGCAACCTTCTTCCTCATAAACAGGCCCAGAAGTAGGTCACTGCCAGCAATTTAATATTTAATTGATGACAGGGCTCTGGGTCAGTATCTCAGAAATCCTCTTGACCTTCTTCTCATGGTCATAACATCTAAACATCATAGCCTCCCACAACTGTATGAAGGGACTTGAATGGCTCATTGGACAGAATTCCTCCTCCTGTGCCTGCCTCTCATCACCGGGGAAAGCTTTCTTAGATACCCCTCAGCAAACTTACTCTTACACCCATTGGTTAGAACTGAGTCCCGTGGACACCTCCAGAGTACAGAGAAACCTGCTTTTTCTGAGATCAAGGGATCTCTGCCAGAAAGGAAGGGGGGTAGCTTTAGTGTAAAAAATAGTGCTGCCCTAACCGGGTTGGTTCAGTGAATAGAGCGTCGGCCTACAGAATCAAGGGTCCCAGGTTCGATTCCAGTCAAGGGCATGTATCTTGGTTGCAGGCACATCCCCAGTAGGGGATGTGCAGGAGGCAGCTGATCAATGTTTCTCTCTCATTGATATTTCTAACTCTCTATCCCTCTCCCTTCCTCTCTGTAAAAAAAAAAATCAATAAAATATATTTTAAAAAATAAAAATAAAATGGTTAAGCCACCAAGCTCCCCAGTCACCTCTTAATTTTAAAATCTAATCCTCACAACATCTCCACTGTGCTGGGCAGATCAGTCTTTTATTACTGACAGAATGAAATCTGACGGAATCCAGAAGGACCAATCAAATGGTAAGGAGAAGCCTGAGAAAGCATAGGATGAACAGACCTTCCCATTCTGACTGGCAAATTCAGGACTATGGGGTGCAGCTGAATGCTGGGGATGGCTGCCAGTCATCCTCCATCAGCAGTTGGCTTCGGACATGCTGCAGTGTCTGAAGGCCTGTGAGGAGTGTTCTGATGAAACAGAACCCACAACTGGAAACCCACAGCAGGGCAGAACCCGCAAGGGAACACCAAGAAATGGTATCCCACCCTGGGCTTGCCTGGCTGCCTCATCCCATGAAGGTAGCTTTGGCTCCAGGCCCCCACTGCTCCACCATCCCACCGCAGCTAATGCCCACCATGTCCTGCACACGCCCCCTGGTGGTCAGCGCAAATCATAGTGACCGGTGGTTCTGCCGTTTGGTCTATTTGCATATTAGGGTTTTATATATATAGATTCCCTCATTCCATTCCCATTGCCGTAGCCTTTATTCAGGCGCTCATCATCTTTTATGAGGATTTCTGTTCCATGTTCACTCTGCCTCAGTTTATCTTCCATATTTTATCCTACAGTGACCTTTTTATATGAGGCCCTTCTTGACACTCCTAGTGGTAGAAATCAGGTGACTGTTGTGCCCTAAACATATTCTTGCCCTCACATTTGTGCTCACACTGTTTGCCCTACGTGGGATGCCTTTCTTCTCCTTCTCATCTTCATCTTTCACAACCCAGCTCCAATATGCCGTCTACTACAAGCCTTCACTTATCTACCCCAGGAGAGCTAATTACTGATTGCCTAGGATCCCAGAGCTCTTTCACAACTTTTATTGTTTGCATATCCCACAGTGTTGTAATTATTTGGACATATGTCCTCTTCCACCATTCTGTGAATTCCTTGGGAAGGTATGGCATAATAGCCATTAATTTGCTGCACATCAAGTATATTTAATAAAAGTTCATTTATACCGCTTCACATAAAACTTAGAAAACTTCTAACGGTATAGCTCTATTTACTCTCCCCTCATCTCTTATCTTCTAATTATCACATGTAGTACATGTACAACATTATTATGAGCTGCATGAGACAATGTTATCATTTTTGCCTTATACAGTTAAGGTGTACTTTAAAGAAAATTTCTTTTATTGTTAGCCACGTATTTGTCATTTCTGATTCTCCCCATTCCTTCCTAAAGATGTGTCTCCATCACATTTCATTTTCCTTCATTTTGAAGAACTTCCTTTACCATTTACTTTTTAAAATAATTTTTATTGATTTCAGAGATAAAGGGAGAGAGGTAGAAACATAAATGATGACAAAGAATCATTGATTTGGGATTGAGCCCACAACCCGGATACTCAGGAATTGAACCTGGAACCTTTTGATCCATAGGCTGACACTGTATCCATTGAGCCAAACCAGTGAGGTTTTACCATTTCTTGTCCTGCAGATCTGCTGGTGTAAAATTGCCTTGGTTTGCTTTTATTTGAAATTACTTTTATTTTGGTTTCATTGTTGAAGTATATTTCCACTAGATATAGAAATCTGGTTTGATCGTTTTTTTCTTTCAGTACTTTGAAGATCTCATCCTTTTCCATCTCTGTTAAGCCTATCCAAGGCATACTTTATTTCAGATGTTTTTAAATTCTATAAATGTCCATTTGACTTTTTTTGTTTTTATTTCTCTACTGAGATTTCCTATCCATTCATTGCAAGCATATTTTTCTTTCCATCCATGAGCATAATTATAACAGCTGCTTTAAAATTCAAATCTGGAATATCAAACATCAGAGTCATCTAGAGGTTCATCTCCAATGACTGTCTTTTCTAGTGTGAATGGGTCATATTTTTCTGTTTCTTCATATGTCAAGTAAGTTTGGGATATTCATGATCCTGAATATCATGAATAACAGGTGGTAGAAACTGAAGGTTCTGTTATATTCCTCCAAAGAGTATTAATTCAAAGAGTGCACTTCAAAGAGTGAACTTGTCTGGACTCACACTGCAAAACTCCATTTTCTGTACATCGATCAGCTGCTCAAGTTTTGGTTCACTTGTGTAGACTTACATGGACTGTGTAGATCTGCTACATGCATGTGCAACTCAGCAATCTGCCAGAGCTTTGGGCAGAGTTTATACCCAAAATTATCTCCAACAACTGAGGTGTCACAGGGTCCTGTCCTTGGCCCTTTTCTATATCTTTGGTGACTTAATCCTGCCTCAGGCTTAAGCTGGGCTCCTCCTTTCTAGCTCTTTCTTTTTCTGAATTTATTCCCTAACTTTCCAGCACTTGTGGGTCCTCCAAAACTTACCCTCTGGCTCTTCGAGCCAATGAAACTCTTGGCTCTCTATCTGTATTTTAATAATTGTAAATGGTACAAATCAGGACCTACTGCATAATAAACACCATAATAAACAAATTCTCCTCACATCATTCTCATCTTCCAAATGCCAACTCCCTTCCACTATCTGCCAGCTTTTGTTCACTATCCAGGAGTCTCAGATAATTTTCTTACATGTTACCCAGAGTTTAGAGTTATTTATGAAAGGGTTTGTTCAACAAGAGTTTACCAGTCACATTGGACATGAACTCAACAAACATGTTTAGCTCTCTGCCCTCAGAGCACATGGAAGGATTGTGCCTTCTGCTCCCCTTATGGATGGGATGGTGACATATGAGATGTAAGTAGAAATTATGACTTGAATATTCCAAATGGTAGCTATTCCATCAACCTGGGTCCTGAATTAATAAAGACCCCAGGTTAATTAATAAATAAATAATCCTTGTTTATTGTTTTAAATATATCTATCTATATCTATATATCTATATGTACATTTGATTTCAGAGAAAAAGCGAGAGGGAGAGAGAGAAACATCAGTGATGACAGAGAATCATTGATCGCCTGCCTCCTGCACACCCCACACTGGGGATTGAGCTCACAATCAGGGCACGTGCCCTGACCCGGACTGAACCATGACCTCCTGGTTCATAGGACAATGCTCAACCACTGAGCCATGCTGGCAGGGCAGTAGTTCAACTTTAATATGTTAAGTTTAAGATGCCTCTTAGATACTCAAGTGGAGACGATGAACAGATGGGCGAATAGTCAAATGTGGAGTTCAAGAGAGAGGCCTGGATAAAAATTTGGGAGACATTGGCATATAGAAGATATTAAAGCCTTGAGACAGGATTAAGTCACCAAAGATGTAGAAGAGGGCCAAGGACAGGGCCATGCGGCACCTCAATATTTGGAGAGCCAAGAGAAGAACCAGTGAAGAAGGAATTAAATTCTCTTCCTTGAAACAATTTCCTCTCTCGGCATTTCTGACACCATATTCTCCGATTTTCCTCTTACTTTACTGTCCATTCCTTGTTCTTCTTTGCTTCAAGGTGGATGAAATAAGTATCTAATAGGTTTGGCAGGATGGAGGTCATTTGTGGACTTGACAAGAGTGGCTTTGGTAAAGCAACTGGATGAAAGTGTGATTGGTGTGAGATCAAGAGAGAATGGGAGGTGTGAACAGGCATGCAGTGAATACAAGCAACTTTGTGATGTTTGCTGTATAAAAAAAAGCAGGTGGAGTAATATTGGAGGGGAATAAAGGGTCAAAGGGACATACACACGTAAACATATAAAGACAGGAAGGAGTACACCATATTTCTCTGCTAATGTGAATTATTTATGAAAGCGATACTATTGATGAGCAGGAGATGAGGGGTAACTTCAGGAGCAGTCATTAAATAGTCAAGAGAGGCCCAATCTCCTGGCCCCTTGGCCAAAGATGACTAGTGATCCAAAGTGAATTTCTCTCTTTTTGTCCTAGGCTAATAACTGGTACCCACCTTGCAGATATCACCTGGGTCTCTAGTTTCTCCCAGGTCCTCTGCTACTGAACATTACGCTCAGCATTCTCTATGGGTCCAGAGTGACTTGCTTTTTAAAGGAACAGAAACAATATGCTGTATTTTTGTGTGGTCTGCTGCCTATAAAAGGTTGTGATGGTTCACACACATCACCCCCAACACACAACCTTCCCCACACCTATCTTACCACAGAGAGTTAAAAAAAAATGCAGCATGCTAGTTATGAAATAGGATGTGTGGATCTTACATGTACTCCCTTCCCCTTCCCAAGTCCCAAGTCCGAAGTGGCTGGCCTTTTATTATATAGGATATTTGTATTGATTTCAGAGAGGAAGGAAGAGGGAGAGAGAGATAGAAACATCAATGATGAGAGAGAATTATTGATCAGCTGCCTCCTGCACACTCCCTACTGGGGATTGAGCCCACAACCTATACTAAAGGCCTGGTGCATGAAATTCGTGCATGACGGTGGGGGGGTTCTCCTCAGCCCAGCCTGCACCTTCTTCAATCTGGGACCCCTCAAGGGCAGTCGGACATCCCTCTCACACTCCAGAACTTCTGGCTCCTAACCACTTGCCTGCCTGCCTGCCTGATTGCCCCTAATCACTTCTGCCTGCAAGCCTGATCACCCCCCCAAACTGCTCTCCTGCCAGCCTGACCGACGCTTAACTGCTCCCCTGCTGGCCCAATTGCCCCTAACTGCCCTCCCCTGCAGGCCTGGTTGCCCCTAATTGCCCTTCCCTGCCAGCCATCTTGTGGTGGCCACCTGTGTCCACATGGGAGCAGCCATCTTTGACCACCTGGGGGCAACCATCTTGTGTGTTGGAGTGATGGTCAATTTGCACATTACCTATTTTTATATAGGATAGTAGAGGCCTGGTGCACAAAATCTGTATACTCAGGAAGGGCCCCCTCAGCCTGGCCTGCACCTTCTCACAATCCGGGATCCCTCAGGTAGGATCCCTAGGCCTGGCCTGAGATCAGGGCCTATTGGGGCTTTCCTTCCCCACCCCTTCAGGCAGCTGGCCACACCCCTGCTTCTGTCACTGCTTGCCATCTGTGTAGCACTGCCCTGCCTCCCCTGCCACTGGTGGCCTCCCTCTTCAGGCAACAGGCATGAGGTGAGATGGACTGGCTGACCTCGGCCTCCCTCTGCGGGGGGATCGCTGGCTGAAGGTACACCTGCCACAGAGTTGCCGCTAGTAGCCTGGGCCTCCCTCTTTCTTTGCTGGGGGCAGGGCTAGCCCTGCAAGGGGCTGTCTGCCTACCTGATCACCCCTAACCACTGGTCTGCCTACCTGATTATCCCTAACCACTTTGCCTGCCTGATCACCCCTAACTGCTCACTGGGGGGCAGGGCCAGCCCTGCGAGGGGCCGTGTGCCTACCTGATCACCCTAACCACTCTGCCTGCCTGCCTGCCTGTTTGCTTGGGGGCAGAGCCAGCCCAGTGAGGAGTCATCTGCCTACCTGATCGCCCCTAACCACTGGTCTGCCTGCCTGATCACCCTAACCACTTGCCTGCCTACCTGATCACCCCTAACCTCTCTGCCTACCTGCCTGATTGCCCCTAACCACTTGCTTGGGGGCAGAGCCAGCCCTGGCGATGGGCTGTGGTGGTTCTAATCTCTGGTCGTTATGCTCATAGTGGCTGGCCTTTTATTATAGGATATTTGTATTGATTTCAGAGAGGGGGAGAGAGAGAGAGGGAGAGGGAGGGAGGGAGGGAGGGAGAGAGAGAGAGAGAGAGAGAGAGAGAGAGAGAGAGAGAGAGAAAGGGAGAGGGAGGGAAACATCAATGATGAGAGAGAATCATTTATCAGCTGCCTCCTGCATGCTCCCTACTGGGGATTAAACCAGCATGTGCCCTTGACTGGAATTGAACCCAGGACCCTTCAGTCTGCATGCCAACATTCTACTGAGCCAAATCAACTAGGGTGGTTCCTTTTTAATTGTGATTCGTAAGACTGAAATACATTGCTTTAATAAATTAAAAGTCAAGAAGGGAAGGAACCATGGTGCCAAGTTGAGGGACAGGGACACTATATCCATGCAACTGGAGGGAAGGCAGAGTCCTGGCAGAGAGGCAGGGTCCTGGCAGAGAGGCAGGTAGGATAGAAGCTATGGTAGTGGAAAGATGAGGCAGTTCTTGTCAAATAGCTTTTATTTTCTCAGTGAAATAAGAAGCAAAGTTTTCAGAGTGAGGAAAGGAAGGGGTGTGGGATGTTTGAGGATAGAAGGTGCAATATAGTCATTTCAGAGTGTGGAAAGTAAACCGACTAGGGAAATGCTGGCAGGGCAGTGTGGAGAGCCCACTTGAGATTTATAATCATAAATTTAGTGACAATGGTTAGCACTGAAACCATGTTGAGCTGGACAGAATCTGGGTCTGACCAGGAAGTAGAATCTTCTGGGAAAGAGGGGGAGTGCACAGCCTACAGAAAATAACAGCTAGCAGGGGGGTGCTATAGTCGCAAGGCAGGTACTTCAGAGCAGCTGGGGGGTGGGGGGAGGGGAAGACAGGAGAGGGGAGGGAAGAAATAGCCTTACAGGAGTAGTAATTCCTCGGCCCTGGGTGGACCTGCTCTGTTCTGAATCCCACGCTCTCTCCTACCTCAATAAGCTGCCTTCCCTCCTTTGGCAGCTGGGAGGCCATCCAGGGTGAGGCATTCACTCAGGGTCCTGGGTCAGAAGGAACAGGGAACAGTCGGGGACTTTCACACACACACACCCCTTCCTGCTACCAGAAGACCAGCGCAGTGTTTTGGTACGCTGAAAATGCCCTTGTTTGTTGCTGCTGAAGGACAGGGAGCTGGTAACCATGGGAGTGGGGCAGAGGGAGGTGGTGAAGAGGTGGTTTTTAAATGGGGTGAGCTTCGTTCAGGCGGCACCCAGAGCTCAACCCTCGCGGCCTCCTCAGGGTTCTTTGTTCATTCAGCTTACTGCGGGAGAGAGGCTGAATTCTTCCCGGCTGGAAAACAAGCTTTGAAAGGGAAAGCTTTTGCCAGACTCCATAAGGAGAAGGTGTGTCTGTCCCTGGGAGCAGTTTCCCAGCTCGGCCTGAAAACTCGGGTGGGCAGAGAGCTCTGGGCACCCTGTCACGAACAGGACAGCCTGTGATGGCGCGTCAGCCAGCTCTGCGGCACCCTGAGTCCCGCGTGCTGACACGCTGTCCATGTTCTCACCACCCCTCCCTAGACAGGTGGCCGCTCATGGGGGTGGCCCAGAGCCCCGGCCAAGTCAGCCAGGCAAGGCCCCTACAGGACAGAACCTGGTGCCAAGGTGGGCGAAGAGGGAGGGAGGCAGTCTCTCCGTCCACGTTTCTGCACGAGGAGCCCCAAGAGCGGTTCTTTCCAGGACAAAGTACCCCAAGTGGAGGCACGGCAGGGCGAGGCAGGGCAAACCCGGCCACAGCTCGGTCCTGGGAAGGCTCCTGACTGCAGTGTTTTGCGGCTGCTACTGGAGGGAGGCAGGGTGGAGGGGGCGAGAAGGAGGGAGGGGAAGAGGAGGGAAGTAAACAGGAGACCAAAGAGAGAGCCAGTTCCCTGCGCTCAGAGAACACCAGCCGCCTCCGGTCCCCGGTGGGTGGCTGTACGAGTGGAAATGAAACTGGGAGGGGAAGGGGGAGAGGGAAGAGTAAGCACGCACTTCTAGGCTGCTATCCACCCACTTCTCCTTTCCCGACCCTCCAGCCTCCCCCCCTCCAGGGTGGGGGGGGGGGGGAGTGGGAGGAAGACGGTTCGCGTGGCGCCCACCTCCAAGTGCTCGGAGCTGGTTCAGCAGTCGGTGCATCAGACACTGTCTCGGCAGCTTGTCACCTGAGCTCCAGAGCAGGGACGGCCTTGGGATTTGGGAAGGGGGAGGGGGGAAATGTGGAGCTTGGGTGTGGGGTGACAGCTGGGGCTGGAAAGAAGGGGTGTCTACCTTCGCGTACCTACACGCACCTCGAGCCCGTCCCCAGGACACTCGGGTGGGGGCTGGGGGAGGCGGCGAGGGCATGGGGGCATAACTTGAGGACGTGGTAGCAAGGGAGGGGGTAAGTGGGTCCCTCCGGATCCAGGCCCTGGGGTTTGCACCCTCCGCGGAGAGTACTGCGGCGGGAAAACCGTGGGGTGCAGGGCTGGCGGGGACCACGGGGCAGGCCACTGCCCGCCGCCTCTCCGCGCGGGGTTATGCGAGGTAACGGTGAGCGGGGAGGCGGAGGGAGGCGGCGGGGGCAGCGGGCCGCGGTGTCTGGCGCTCGTTGGACAAAGAGATGATGAAACGTGAGCGCTATATTTACCAAGGGGGTGGGGAGCGAGGGGGGCGGGTGAAAAAGGACAAACTGTTCCACAACAACCACAGGAAACAGCCCATCTGACTCACGGGGAGGGCCGCGCCGACCCCCTCGCAGCCTGAGCCTGGAGACAGACGCGGGGCTGGAGGACGCGGGTGCTCCCTGGGCGGACCTCCCCGGGGCTCTGGGCTGAACGACAGGCTGGCTTACAGAGAGAAAAGCACCTTGGCACCTAGGGTTGCGAAGGTGTGTGTGTGTGTGCCTTTTGCGAGGCGGGGTGCAGGAATGTTTCCTTAGCCCGTGGCCCGACCATCGCGGGGGAAATGTGCCTGCAAACTCTGCGAGCACGATTCCTGCAAAGTCATCTCCCGCACCGCCAGGCGGCCCGGGCCGCCCCGCCCGCGGGCAGCCGCACCGCCTCCCCCTCCACCGCCGCCCCAACCTGCTCCCGGCGCCCAGAGTTGGGGGTGCGGGCTATGTTTAGAAGCTGATGTCATCCAGACACCCTACTCCGCCAGGTTCTTGGGGGGGTGGGGGGGACCGCAGGGCAGGTTTTCCTCTTCCTCGTGGGCGTGGTGGACCCGGAAGATGCCTCCCTACCCGCCCCCACGCCCCCAAAACGCAACCTTCCCCACACCTATCCTACCCCAGAGAGTTAAAAAAAAAAAAAAAAAAAAATGCAGCGCGCTAGTTACGAAACAGGCTGGTGGGGGCGGTCCGCTCACGCGGAGGGTGCAAACCCCAGGGCCCGGATCAGGAGGGACCAACACCCTGCCCCGCCCACCCCGCCCGCCCCCCTCCGCCTCCCGCCAGCCCGAGCGCGGGGACTAACTTCAAGGTTAGCTCACGTGGGCGCGGGCGCCCGGAGCTCCTTGCACGAGTTTGGGGCGGGTTCCTCATCCCCCAATCTAGGGCAGTTTGTTCAACTGCAGTAAAGGGAGCTTGATGTTCCAGCAGGGAAGGGATTTCTGAGAACTGGGGCTGTCCTTAGATGAACTCGCCTCCTCGGGCTGCTGCTGCTGCTGCGGTGGCCGCCTGCGGAAGGCTTTTAAAAGGGCGATGCCAGGCCGGGGCGCGCGCGTCCCGCCTGTGGCCGAGCGGCCCGCCAGTCTCGGCGGAGCCTTGCGCCCGCCCGCGAGCGTGGGTGACTCACCGCGCTCGCTCGGCGTGGGGCTTCTCCCAGCGCTGGGGGCTGCGAGCTAAACTTATCCTTCTGCATATGCATGAACGGGTGGCCTTTCCGCTCGGCGAAGGAGAGGCCTGGAGCTGTGCGGAAGGCTGCTAAGTGGGGCGAGAGCGAAGTAGGGCGTCATGCAAGTTTTCGCACTGGCCGGAGTCCCCTCCCTCTCCAGACCCTGGGTGTTAACTGTCGCTATGGTCAGGGATGTATCACCAGATAGGGCTTTACCGGATGGTGTTTCAAATCCAGGCACTCCGCCATGGTTGCAAGCCCGATCCTTGAAGTCTGCCTCCCTCCGCCCCAAACTCACCTTTTTCTAATTCCGCGGTTTACCATAAAATGAACACTTGCTTTCCCCTAAATGTGCCCTGAGAGTCTAGGCGAGGTCGCTGTACACGAAGGGCCAGGGTCCAGAAAAAAGGCTGGATCCCGCTCAGAGGCAGGTCTGACACGTGATCCGCTACCCCCAGCGAGCCATCTGTTCTCTTTCCTTCCCGCCTGGAGGCTGGCTGCTCTGCCCGGCACCGTCCACGCCTCCCAGTAGGAAAGAATGAGAAAAGCCAAGAGTTGACGGAACCCAGTGCCTCCCGAGTGTGATTTTAACCTAAACCGCCCCGGGGCTTTGGATAGGGGTGAGACCTGGCAATAACTGTTTTAAATTAAACTCGGGGATTAGTTCTACCCTGGCTAGTTGGGGAAAACTCTGCGTTGGGCTCTTATTGAAGAAAAGTCTCCAGGGAAGGAGGGAAGGGGTCTGGGAATGGGTTGTATTCAGCCTAGAAATACCTACCTCACTTTGGGCTTGGGTGGAAAACTAGGAAAAACGAGAGGATTCTCTAGGCTACTTCCCACAAACTAGCCTGGAGGAAGAAAGGCCATGAAATGGAAGAAGAAAGTTAAGGGATTTGGAACAAATTTATATTTGTGCCTGCTATCCCATCAAATATTGATGTAAAGTGTTCTGCCCTTCACTGCCACGAAGAGCTGTGCGTATAGATGCACAGCAAATGAAATGGTGTTGAAAGAACCCAAGACTTGCCCAGTTTTTTTCAATAGGGTTTATTTTTTGGGGGGGGGGGGAGAGGGCGGGAGGGACCCCTGGAATATTTGGAGTTTGGAAGGAACTGTGGAGGTGTATTAATTTAATCCCATCAATTAATTAACAAATAAGGAAATTGCTCTAAGAGGTTGCCTAAAGTAACAGCTCATCTCGGGCCCAGGAGGCCATTGTTTGTGAGAACTTGGATAATAAAGCCAAGGTTTAGGAAGAATTTAGAGAAGAAAATACACATTTACAAACTAGAAACAGTTATCGTCTTTGAATTCTCCTACTCCTCCCAGTTGTTTTGTGTGGATTTGAAATGTATATTTATAAAGATTAACTTGGGAGGAAAACAGAACTCATGTTTATGTGGTGTAATATATATTTTACTGGTAAATTATTCATTGTAATTAGGAATGATTCATATTAACTTGGGATAATTTATTCTGCCAGAATTTTAATTAGGACAATCACATGCTGGCAAAACAGCATACGTTGGTGTTAATAATAAAACTTATAATATGCATCCCAAAACAGTAACAAAACCTGTTGCTGAAAATACAAGAAAAATAAATCCCAACGTAGGAATTCTTACTTGTGACGCTAGGGGTGGGAGGGAGAGTTAACCGGGAAATGCAGTCCATTCTCCTTACCTGAGAACCGCCCATCATCATGGGAAGATGAACAATGGAGTCCCAGAGGCGCCCTGTGCAGCTCCCAGCCCCCATTGCCTGTACTCTGTAACCATGATGCCCATTCTTATTCCCTTTGCCTACTTCCCCACATAATCCTTGTCCTTCTACCTAATCGAAGCAGCTGGTTTATGGGGAGTGCAGGGAGACAGAGCAGATTTTTGTGCATGACCTGCTGCTCTCCCTTGTTGCCTGCAATACTGGACAATAAAACGCTCATATTCAACTCAACCCTGTGTCTACTTAAGTGGCTCAACTAGTGACAGGCAGCCCGGACCCATGTGATGTCTGGTTACACACACACACATACACACACACACACATATGTTTTTAACTTATAAGCCTAATTGATAACAGGGTGCCTTTTTATTTCTGTACTTCCCCATGCCTAGCTCATTGACAGAAACATAAACATAAATATCTGGGGAGTGAATGAGAGGAAAAGGAGGAGAGAGTTGTCTATAATTTTCGAATTGTTGGGTTTAAAAAGGTATTATAAATCAAGTCAAGCAGCAGTTATGTTTGCACATGTGTGTGAGAAATTCACGTGTAGGAAACCTGTTTTCTTTTTATTACTTTTATAATTCTGAAATAAATGATTTGGAAGAGCTCAGGGTTTATGTTCCATTTGAACAAAATTAAGTGAAAATGAATTAAAGAGGACAAGAAGTAGGGAAGGGAAAGTTTATTTTTAAAAAACTGTGATGCCTGATTAATTCAAGTTCCTGGATTGCAATCATCAAGGAAAGATACAGATTTTTCCTTCTTTTCTAGAATATGCCCAGGATTAACTCCAGGGTTGTCTGAAGATGCCAGTTGCAGTGCTAGTCGGACTGTGGAGAGATCCTTCTGGTATTTGTGCAGGACCTTAAAGAGGCGCGCCGGGGTGCAATTAGTAAGGGGTCATGTATCCTTGGGGACGGCGTTTGTCCCAGAAAAATCATGAAATGGGCAAATTCTCCTGGGTTTTAGGGAATTTTTTTTTCTCTAAAATTAAGAGGATTGGAATACCAGAAACCTGAGATGGCTTCACTCGTACATGCTATGATGTATGTACCTATCTTACTAGGATGGTGATGATATTCTTGGTTGACCAGCACCACGTTTCTATACTTCCCTTTCCCCTGTAGGCACCTACTGCAGAATCTTCTCTACGACTTCGAAAGCAAAGGCAAAACAAACTACACTAGCCTTCAGACTGGGACAATTAATTTGAGATCCTTCCTTTAGAGAGCAAGAGCCTGGTGTTACTTTCTTAACAAAGGCTAACAGCCAGTGGGAGTCATGATTGGATCTCACTGGATCTGCATCACATAGAAGCAGGTACCTCTCACACCCACTTAGGAAAGTGAATGTATTTTTAATCAATGTGCTGACAGAAAGCCTTCTGCAAGAGACATTTAGCCCTAGATTCTTTTCTTAGCTATCAAGATGGTAGACAACCCCATCATTCATTAAGAGGGAGAGGCAAACTGAGTTAATCAGACTCTAAGACCTATACTAATTGTTGATCAAGTAATGCCACAATATTCAATCGCTAAGGATCTCTGGCTGGTTACAGTTAAGAATCTGTTTAACATAGTTAATATTTCAACAAACCAAAGAGTTCAGTTATTGTTAAGCTCAAAGAGCTAGAAATCAGAAGATCTATGATTTCAACTGAGTTCTGTCACTATCTATCTGATAAGGTAGACAAGTCACTTCTCTGTGTCCCCAGTCTCCACTTAGGTTAAGGTGGAGGGAAGAAAACATTCCCTAACAATCATGCAGGGGTCTGGGGAAAGAAAAGGAACTAAGAATGGTGTGTTGTTGTTTTTTAAAGTTACATAAATGAGGGATATTGTCTCCATTTATTTAAAAGTGGGCTACAACTTCAACAAGAAAGCTTATTTAGAATAAACTGCACTGGGGAAGAAAAGGAATTTGGAGGTATCACGAAAGCCATGATGGGGTGCTTCCATGTAAGAATAGCCAAACAATAAGAAGATTGTGCTTGAAAACAGAACGTTGTTAGCTTGGCATTTTAAAAATTAATTGGACATAGTTCATGTATTGGATGGAAGGACTACTAACATTCTTTCCAAAAGTGTATTGCATCCCAAAACGGAAAAAAGAAAAAAGAAAAGGAAAAGAATTGCTACTTCCTCGTTTGTGTTTATAGACTCACATCGCACTTATCACCCATCCCCTTCCAAACATCTCTCAATTTTACCAAACACAAAATACAAGGATGTGTCCAGTTTCACTACACCTCTGAGCATTTACAAGTGTAGAGCGCTTGCTTTCGGAACGCCCTTCTGATTGGCTGAGCCCATGTCAGTGACATCAACCAACTTACTTTTCATTGGCGGGCTGGTTGCTGGGACTGTAGCGTTTGCAGGAAGTCACTTAACTGTTTGCAGGCTGGAGAAGCCGCACCAGAAGTTCTCTTTTGTCGCAAGAAGGGGCGCAACCGACTAGGGAACCTAGGGGACCTAGGGAACCTGGGGGACGTGAGTCCCACGGCCCCGCAAGCTGGGACGGAGCCGGGAGGCCTGGGCCGGCCGCCGGACCTGGAGGCACTCGCGAAGACGCGTGCCTGCTCCCTTCCAGCCCCCGGGCTGTTACCCTTTTAAATGTCCGCGTTCGCGGCTGTAGGGGCAGCACGAGGCAGCGAGACTGAACTGTCGGATTGGCCGCACGCCTCGGCTCTAGGCGCACCTCTCCACCAAAAGGCCCTCCTCGCTGGCAGGGGGAGAAAGTAAACAGAGTTGAATCACCCGCCCCGCTGGCCAATTGCAGGGGGTTTAGATTGTGACGTGATGGGATTCTGCGAAATTGTTACTGAGCAAGAGAATGCCGAAACGGTGCGGACCGGCAAGCGCAGGGGCTCCGAGACCGTCAGGGGGCCGGGGGGGAAAAGCGTCTCGTAGACGCGGCGCTCGGTCCGACCCTTGCCACCCGCGCCGGGGTGGTCGGGTGAATGTCCTGGGTCCTTGACTCCAGGGAGAGGCGGAGGAGGGCGTGTACCTCTCTTGCAGTTTCCTCTCCCGGCGCCTCGGGGGCGTAATCGGTCGAATAAACTTGCGACCGCCACGTGTGGCATCTTTCCAAGGAAGCCGGCTCGGAGCGGTGGGCGCGCCCGTCGGGGGGGATCGCGCGGGCGCAGGACAGCGCGGCAGCCAGAGGCGGCGGCGCGGCGGAGCCCGGGACCGTGGCGGCTGCGTGCGGAGGCGCTGCCGGTTACGTAAAGATGAGGGGCTGAGGTCGCCTCGGCGCTCCTGCTAGTCGGAAGCGCCCTGCGCCCCCGCCCCCTTGGCCGCCGCACCGCGCTCGTCGTCCGAGGCCAGGGCAGGGCGAGCCGAACCTCCCGCAGCCGCCGCCGAGTCGGACCGCGCCTCCGGCGCTGCTGCCGCCCGCACCATGTCCGCGGCCGCCTACATGGACTTCGTGGCTGCCCAGTGTCTGGTTTCCATTTCGAACCGCGCTGCGGTGCCGGAGCATGGGGGCGCTCCCGACGCCGAGCGCCTGCGACTACCTGAGCGCGAGGTGACCAAGGAGCACGGCGACCCGGGGGACACCTGGAAGGACTACTGCACGCTGGTCACCATCGCCAAGAGCTTGTTGGACCTGAACAAGTACCGACCCATCCAGACCCCCTCGGTGTGCAGCGACAGTCTGGAGAGTCCGGACGAGGATATGGGATCCGATAGCGACGTGACCACCGAATCTGGGTCGAGTCCTTCCCACAGCCCGGAGGAGAGACAGGATCCTGGCGGCGCGCCCAGCCCGCTCTCCCTCCTCCACCCTGGAGTGGCTGCGAAGGGGAAACACGCCTCCGAAAAGAGGCACAAGTGCCCCTACAGTGGCTGTGGGAAAGTCTATGGGAAATCCTCCCACCTCAAAGCCCATTACAGAGTGCATACAGGTTAGCGGCGTTCCCCACTTCCCCCCCGGCCTCCGGGGTTGCTTAGCCTTTGGCCTGGTGGCCTTCCCGGGCGGGGAGGACGCCACCCTTAGCCCGGAGGGTGCAAACATTTTGGATGAGATGCTCTCTCAATCGTTGAGCCGTGTAGACACGGGCAGCTCACGCTCCTTGATGGTGCCCAGCCCCCGGGAGCCTCGGAGAGCGTTCAGCGGGCGGGCGGCGTGCGTGCCGGGTGCTCGGCCCTGCGCCTGGCTTCGCGGGGAGTGGTGCTGCCCCGCCCCCAGGGCGCCCGCACCGGGCGATGTTGGGGCCACCCTCCCTGAGCAGAGGCGGTGGGGGTGGGGGTGGGGGTGGGGATGGAGGTGGGGGAGAGCCCAATGGCGCACCTTTTATTTGATTCTCTTGTGGGATTGCAGGGAAGTGGCCAAAAACCTGGGAGAAGCGGCACCCTTGACGTGGATGGGACCTTTTAAGGATGACTAAGGACTCGTTTAGCTGTATGCCTGCTACTTTTCAGGGATTGCCAAAGGTGGTTTTAGATTTGGCCGGGAGTCCCCAGAGAGGTTTAAAAGAGCACCGCTTCAGGCAGCAGAGGAGTTTGATCAAGTCATGGTGGAGGGGGGGGATTACCTTCAGGACTCGTTAGCCTCTTTAATGAGAGAGATTTCAGTGTTGAGTTCCTCCCCTCCCCCCACGTGACTTAGGGTTCACCCTCCACCCTGGACCGAGCGGTTCTCGGGGAGGAGGAGGTGTGGTCCTTGCTGGAGGTCATGGCTGGATAATGGCTGTTGAAACGTTCTGGAGGCCCCAAGGAATGGTCTCTCCGAGGGAGAGCGAAGGGCCGGGCTGGCCGGATGAATGTGGCTAAAAAAGACATCTTGCGGGGATAAAAGGGGCATTGGAGCCGGGGGTCCGCCAATTCTGCCTGTTCTGTTGAACATCCTGAGAAAGTGGGGAAGCGCTGACATTTGGCCGTGCTGCCTGACGATGGGTAGTGAGGTTCCTTTGGGGCTGTTCCGACGAGGAAGCACAGGGCTTGGCCTTTGCAGGGAGCGCCTTGCCCCTCTGTCCTGACACCACTTTTAGAAGGTTGTCGTTTTTATGTCATTTTTGGCACTTTTAAGGTAAGGCCCCAGGCCTGTGGTTTTACAGTGGTAATTGGTTGATTTTGTTTTGTTTCGTTTTGTAAAAGAAAGGCTGTATCTGCATCTTGTATTTTATTTCCTTTGGAAAATGCTTCTTGTGGAGGTGGCTGCTGGCACAGGAGTGAAACAGTTTCTTTCGTGGTTAATGTAAAATCAGGTCCTGTTTTTGGGGTTGTCATCTAGGCTGCCATAAAACAGCACATTTTAAAGTTCGCATCTGCGTGGCTGTTGACAGGCACGTGCCTGAACTGGGGGATGTGACCTTTAATGAGGCTTGCCAGGGGTGAAAATGGGGTGTATTAACCGGGGGTGTTACTCACCAACAGCTGTTAGGCGGGCCTGGCAGTGTCAGCCATGTTCCCGGAGTTCGGTTGTTCACATGGACACCCACTGCCACCTTGAGCAAAGGCACTTTCTCCTTCAGGGAGCTGCCCAGTTGTGCAGTTGGGGAGGCCCACAGTGCTTCTGGGGGAGCTACCTGGGTCTCCCCCACCCGGGGGGAAAAAAAGATTCCCAACATTCTGGACCATTTGGCTGGGTGATTTTCCTCAGGCATTTATAGAAATGGCTGCTTATGTGTGCATGCATGCGTGTTGCTCTTTAATTCTCCATACGGCAAGTCAGCTCAGCTGTTTCAGGAGAACCTTTCACTCAGTCAGGAGTGGAAAATGGAGTGAAATGTTAGCCCTGTTTTAAATGCTACAGTCAGTCTTTTGGAACTAGTGATATGGTGATTGCAGGTGTCTTGTTTATGTTCTCGAGTCCTGTAATAACTCGGACATGGTAGAACAAAACCTCAGCATCTGAATATGGTCCGAGGATACTCCTGCTTTAAAAAAAATTAAAAAGGTTACTTTTAAATAAGAGACTTGTAGGAGTTGCCTGCATTCCCAAGTTTCTGATGCAGCTTCCAGTTAGATTGTCACTGGGGTGGGGTCAGGAGCTCCCTGATGCTCCTTCCGCTGGTATTACTGGTAAATCCAGAAGGTGGACGGGAGATAGGGTTGGAATGTCTGCATTCTGTGAAGGTTGTAAGAGCTATAATTCCAGCCACACCCCCTGCTCCGTGTGGCCCGGCAGCAATCCCTTCAGCTGCTTGCTCACTTCCTATAGAGCCTCCTACTGCTGCCACTCCTGTAGAACCACAGGCTTAGAAGCCGAGTTATTTAAATAAAATTGCATTTAATTCAGTACAGCTCCAGTGTCCTAGGAGAAGAGGTGCTTTTGAGGTAGGCTGAGCTGCGCTCTGATTGTCCTATGGTTTCCCAGTTGTGAGACCTTGAGCAAGTTACTGGATTTCAGAGTTTGCAAGGCCGGAGGCTGAATTTGCTTTGCATATCTGTTTGCCTTGGCCAGCACATGGTTTAAGAAACTTAATTAGTTACCAGTATCTAAAAATCAGAGGATTTCTGCACAAATCCAGATTTCTGGCTTCTCTGGAAAAATTGAACGATCTGGCAATACTGGGCCTGAATTCCTGCTTAGCAACAATTGGCTTTAGCTGATCTTTTTATGGGGCAGTACCCCTTGTTTTAATCATTTACATCTTCTCCGTTGGCATTTCAGTTTGCAACCTCTGCTTTATTCGAGCCTCAGTTTCTTATTCCACAAAACAGGGTAGTATCATTGAATGAAAAGGTTCTTGTGCAAAAATAAGATAATATCGATAAAGCACTTCATAGGATTCCACGCGCAGTAGTCCAGTTTGTGTGATTAGGGGTCTTCAAATTAGGAAACAGGATGAATTTTTTTTAATTGTACATTCGCTTACATTTTCTGATTCTATGCTCAATTTGTTTTTCTCCAGCCTCTAGATCAGTTATATTCTCAGGTGATGTACCCATTAAGGTTAAGCAGTGGATCCATGGTTAATCTGAAAAAAAGTACAACAAATACACTCCTTTTCCAGACATTTGAGACACTTTTAATGTTTCATATGAACAATTAGACATGTCTGAAAACATGTCAAACATATTATCTGAAAATGCAACCAGTGTTTAGTTGATCTTGGCACACCACCACAGATTCACACCCAGGTCACTGCCCCCCTCCTCCCCCACAGTACCCCCCCCACACCCACACTCCCCAATCTCCCAGCATACACCCCAAACTAGCCTCCACAAACATCCACTCAAACCCACTTACCCCCCATACCTACTCCTTGTACCTCTCTGAGCCTTCAACCCTCCCACGAGCACTTATAAAAAGTTTACCCCATCCTGGCTGAGTGGCTCAGTTCATTGGAGTGTCATTCCATGTACCAAAGTTGGCGGTTTGATTCCTGGTCAGGGCAAATGCCTAGGTTTTAGGTTTGATCCCTGATCGGGGTGTTTATGGGAGGCAACTGATCCATGTTTCTCGCTCACATCAGTATTTCTCTCTCTTATTCCTCTTTCTCTAAAATCAGTAAAAAACAATACCCAGCCCTGGACAGTGTGTGTTCAGTGGTTAGTGTGCAGGCAGGCACACTGAAAGGTCGTGGGTTCGATTCCTGGTCAAGGGCAGCACCTGGGTTGCAGGTCAATCCCTCGGGCAGCCATGAATGCCTCTCACATTGATGTTTCACCATCTCTCTCTATCTCTTTCTTCCTCTCCCTCCCTCCACTCTCTTTAAAAATCAATGGAAACATATCCTCAGGTGAGGATTTTAAGAAAATGTTATCCCATTTCCTGAGATTGTGGTCACCCCCTGTACAGAAAATATACATATGTTGGGGGTGGGGAATAACTATCTTGGGGGAAAGAAACAACTACATCCAAAACTCCAGGTCAGAAGTCATTGGAACTGCCTGATGTGGAGTCGCACAGGTTGACATCTCAATGATAGAAACCTTAGGCCTTGTTGCCTTGCGTGGTGCAATTTTACTCTCTTTGGTACGACTCAAGTCATCTGTCCTCTATTGGTGACAACAGGTTGAGCTTGATAACGCTGTTTACAGGATTCTGAAAATTGGAAAGCCCCAAATCCCAGCCACCACACTCCAGTTCTGCAGAAAAAAAATTTTTAACTTTTTTTTTTTTTTTAAGTAGGGCAGAAGGAAGTTTATGTGCCACAAGGAGAGCAAGAGCTATAAACACCCCAAGAGCGGCTGCTTCTGTTTCTCCTTAATGCTGTTTGAACATTTCCCGACAATATTTAGACTGTCTGGCTGAAGGGACCTGAGTACCCGCCGGAGGCAGTTATCTGCCAGCATGGGAGGTAGATTTCTCTGGCCTCTCTAGGAACGTCCAACTCTAACTCTGCGGGGATGTTCCTTCCCTGAGACTAAAGTTTGTAGATTTTGCTTCTATATGCCAGGCTTGCTCTAGACCTCCTGTACTCTTCTCCCTTAAATATTGCTAAAACCTTTAGAGTCAACGGTTTGGTTCAGGAGAATCTAGTGCCATCAAAAGTGTAAGAGGGACCCACTTGACACTGCCCGGGAGGCAGGGGTTCAGGAGCAGGGCAGGGTCTTACTGTGGCCACAGCCCTAGGCTAGGAGGCTTATCTCAGAAGTGGGCTACAGGCAGCCCATTAACTAGCCCCTGCCCAGTCTTTACCATCTTCTCTTCTCGTGAGTAGAGACATTCTCTCTGTCCCATCCCTTCTTACAGAGGACTTCCTAAAGTGACCTGGAATGGTATTTCTTAGCCTGACATACTTCACCCAAGACAGATTAACAGCTAAGCCTGGGTGGGGCTTATACAGATAGGTTTTTGTTTGTTTGTTAATCCTCACTCGAGGATGTTTTTTCATTGATTTTTAGAGAGATGGAAGGTAGGGGGAGAGACAGAGAGAGAGAGAAACATCGATGTGAGAGAGATGCATTAATTGGTTGCCTCTCTCACCTGCCCTGACCAGGGCTGGGGATTGAGCCTGCAGCTGAGGTATGTGGCCGGAATCGAACCCAAGACCCTTCAGTCTTTGGCTCGATGCTCTACCCACTGAGCAAAACCAGCCAGGGCTACAGAGAGTTTTTCTACCTTCTTTTTCCTTCCATTTTCTCTCCCTTAAGGAGACTTTAGACACTTCTCCCCATAAATGTTCTCCCCCACTACATTTTAGTATATTGTAGAGCTGTCAATATACTGTGCCCCGTTAGAAGGCCACAAACTACTGTAATAGCTGGGAATTTTTTCATCTGCCAAAGATCTAATTTTTGGCCTCTTAAGGGCAATAACACCCCCCGACACACACATACACACACACACAGTCTCATGTATCCATGTATTTTTTCCAGTAGGAAAAAATAAAAATCTACATTCGAGAAGAGAGCAAAGGGCTGCACTTGGCCTCTAGCTGCACAGGATGGTGGTTTCTAAGGACTGCAAGGATATCCTAAGGCAGCGGTTCTCAACCTGTGGGTCGTGACCCCTTTGGGGGTCGCCTAAGACCATGGGAAAACATATATGATTACATATTGTTTTTGTGATTAATCGCTATGCTTTAATTATGTTCAATTTGTAACAATGAAAATACATCCTGCATATCAGATATTTACATTACGATTCATCACAGTAGCAAAATTACAGTTATGAAGTAGCAAGGAAAATAATTTTATGGTTGGGGGTCACCACAACATGAGGAACTGTATTCAAGGGTCGCGGCATTAGGAAGGTTGAGAACCACTGTCCTAAGGGGATTGCTCTTAGTTTTCCAACAAAATGTTAAAATTCCCTTGATTCCAAGGAAAGATGGCCCAGCCCACTGTTGGAATCTCATCCAGGGATGAAGAACTGCTGGGGAAGGACAGAGGTGGGAGGGACCAGCTGCTGCTCCGCCTCCCTCCCTCTCTCCCCCCTCCTCCCCCTCGTTCATCATCTGCCATCTAGCTGCCCCAGCAAAGAGAAAGTGGGGTTGCCTAGAAGAGCTTCAGCTGCTGGCAGGATTGCTGTTTCACAACAGAAAATACAAGTGGAGTAGAATTACAGAGAAAAAACATTGTTTTCCTTGATTTTCCTCTCAAATCTTCTGTGAGTAGTGGGGAGAAGAGAGAGGGGAGGGGGGTGCAAGTGGGGCCCAGGTTGGGGAGGGAGATTCCAGAGTAAATATTTGTTGATGTTTTGATGGTAACACCTCATTACTTTCAGAGGCAAAGATGTCACCTGAGGGAAATGACTTCTTAGACTCTGAACATGATGAGGGTCAGATTTACGTTCCTGTCTCAATGGCTGACATCTGTGAGAAAGTCCCAGACCGAACTTCCCAGGGAGAAACATTATAGGGACATACTGGGAAAGTGGCTGGCAGTGGTCTTCCTTAGTAAGTTCATTGAGAAGAAACGTGGGTGGATGATTCCCCAGTACTTATTCAGTAGCCCCTCAAACAACTTGACATGCCCTGGGTAGAGCAGGCTCTCCAACCCACCCATGTGATTCTTGAAAGCCTGGTGATCGTTAGCATTCTTGATTTTAAAAAAACAAAACACCATAGCATCATCATTTTAATTAGTCTTGACTTCCAAATTTTCTGGGTTCCTCCACCCCCCTTGGCTGTTCTCAGGCTTGGAGGAAAAGCTTGCAGCGTTCCAGGCCTTTGCTGCTTAAATCCTCCCCCACATCCGACCCTCCCACCTTTTCCTAATGTTTCTCCAGCAGGCCCGGCTCCCGCTGAAGAGCGTAAATTAGTGCCTAGTCATGATACAAAGGCTCTTTCTGTTTCTATGCAACACACGCAACAAGGAGGGGCAAAAGGCAGAAGAAGAAAAACACCCCACAGACAGTTGAAGAGGAAAAGGAATGGGATCCACCGCTGTGGTCTCTGAGCAATCCTGCCTCTCACTCCTCCCCACTTCCCATGGCAAGTTAGTCACAGGCCTGGGCCTGACGGAGAGCACTGGGCCGCAGCAGTTGGTATCGAAAGAATAGAATTTGGAGGTTGGAATTAATCTTGAGAGGTCATCACATCCGTCATCTTGTCTCTGAAAAAGCAGATGCCCACCCTCTCACATAGATGGGGATTGGTCCGGTTAATCATTTCAAGGGCCCTGGCTGGTTTGGTAGTGCACCCCCAGGGTTCAGAAGCTGACTCTGCCTTGACCAGCATGTGATTTTGGACATGACACTGACGGGCCCTGAGCCCCAGTGTCCTCAGCAGCTCGGGGAGGGCCCAAGGCACTCGGAAGGGCGGAGCTAAAGGCCAGGGTTAGGCCCCTGTGGAGACGGCCCCTGGTAGTGAATTCCTGCAGTTCTTTGATTTGAATGCTTCTCCACCATGGTCTCCCGAGGATTTCAATTTGTGGTAAACTTTTTGTTGTTGTTGTTTAATTTAACCTTGGTTTGAAGATCTGCTTTGAATTAACCAAATTAACTGAGTAAAAGGGCAGCAGGGGAGTCAGCGCTGGACCTCTGCCCTTTTCTTATGTGTTATATATTCTGTGAAACCGCCCACAGCCAGGGCTGGGAGGTTTCCTACTCCTCCCTTCCTGGAGCCCTCCTGAAACTTTAATACCTTTTCGGTGCCGTAAGGACCAGAGTAAACATTTGTTTTAGCCAGGCCTCACGCCGTCCCCTCAGCAAATAACAGGACTAACATTATTCATAGAGAAGGCCTTCCCCACCGAAGGAGTGAGGTGCATCCATTTTTCATGCATGGGATATTCCGAGGCATTTATTTCCATTTGTGCTCACACCCCTTGTGTATGATGGTGTGCCTGCAGGCTTCCCTTTCAATCCCTTTCTGTCATGGCCTGTGTTAGCTCTTGGAATCCTGAGGTGAGAAATGGTTACCTGGATCTGGAATCTAAAGGGTCTGGAGCTGCAAGAGCCAGTTAGCTCACCATCTCAGCCCAGGGCCTTTGAATGTTTTCCTTTTAATGAAATTGAGAATGATCACAAATTTGAACAGGAGAATGGAGTTCATCCCTGATGGATCCTTTTTTTTAAAGTGAGGACAGCCTCAGATAGTTTGGCTCAGTGGATGGAGCGTTGGCCAGCGGACTGAAAGGTCCCAGGCTCCATTCTGGTCAAGGGCATGCGGTTGCAGGCTCCGTGCCAGGGCATAAGTGGGAGGCAACCAATCGATGTGTCTCTCTGACATCAATGTTTCTCTCTCTGTCTCTTCCCCTACCTTCCACTCTAAGAATCAATGGAAAGATGAGGATTAACTAAAATAAAATAAAAATTGAGGACATTATTTAAATAGATTAAAATAAAGAGACAGGATCTTAAGCCATATGAAAATAATGACAAGGATCTGAAATGCAGGCATTAGTAGTATTTGAATTAAACAAACTCTGAACATTTCTCAATGTTTGAAAACCACAAAGCGGGTCTCTGTGGTTTTGGAAGTGAGTACCTCCTGGAGCAGCTGACTTGAACCTAAGTGGGAACCAGTGGGACAGATAGAGGTATAAAAATCCTGCCTGAGAATTATGGACATTTCAGACCTGGAAGACACCTTACTTTATTCAAAAAGAAAGAGGGGAAAAAAGAACTTACGTCTCTCCCTTCCAGCGATCCAGCTTTGGTGAGAGAGGCAGTCAGAAAGGAAGAGTGAGGCCTGTGGTGAAGAGACCAGGCCCCTTGAAGGAACGTGAGGAGAGGTCTGTAGCTGTAGTAAGAGCGGTTAGAGCAGTGGTCCCCAACCTTTTTTTGGCCAGACCCCACCTAAGCATCTCTAAACTCCTAATGCCCCTCGTGACATATAAATCTTATTATTCAAAAAGTGAACTCCTATTCACGTGGAGGATGCCTAAAAGGACATTAACTTGGTCTAAGCAAGCTTCCAAAGACCGTGGTATCCATGAAAGAAAAACAAAAGAACGAAAGGACAGTTGAAGTACCGAGGAAGAAATCACCAGGAAATTGTTAAAAAAATAATACGAAGTGATGGAAAAAATAGCAAATAAAGTTTCAAAACATAATAGAGAACTGAAATACATAAATATGCCACAATATATTGTATATGAGGCCCGTAGAACCATAAGAAATGCAAAAAGTTCAATGTTAATTCATAATTCATTCTCGAATTGCCCCCCTGTCAGGCGTGTGCCCCATGTTGGGAACCACTAGGGGAGAGCATGGGCTTTCTGGCCCCTCCAAGAACCTTGTGTTCGAATCCTGCCTCTGCCACTCTAATGATGAGAACTTTTTGAGCCTCATTTTTCCCATCTGTAAAATGGAGTTCAGTTCATTTTATACTTGGTTTTTGTTATAAGACTGAATTCAAATGACTTATTTAAAGCATTTAGAATAGTGTCCCCATATACTGAATATTATAATTTTAAAAAAATTAAGGTGTTGCCCAGAAAGCCCTTGTTTCTAGAATTTTTGTTTAAAATTCCAGATTAATCCAGCAGCAGCTCATTCATTTAAATAATATTTATTTTTTGAGTGACTATTACATATAAAGAGCTGTGTTAGATATTGATAGCAGGCACTGTGAATGTTGTGAATGAATAATAGTAATAACAACAACAGTAATAAGGTAAATTCTTAATCGTAGTAATAATATTAATAGTAATAATAGTACTAATAACAGTAACACCCACCATTTATTATATGTCAAGTTCCAAGCCAAATGGTTGACATACATTGTCACATTTAAACTCACAGAAGTCCTATAGGACAGGAAGGTCTCTTATTCTCATTTTATAGGAGGAATTAGACTTGGAGTTAGTTAACTTAGCCCAAGGTTGCTCTGGAACTTTCCTGGTACGTTTCTAGGTGTTGGAGCTGTGTGTGGTGGTCGACCTGGAGCTCTTCGGTTTCTGCCAGTGGGAAGAGGCCCTGCGTTTCGCATGGCTCTCTTGGATTTGGCTCTAAAGCTACCATTCTTTTTTCTTTTTTAAAATTTCTCTTTATTATTATTTTTGAAAATATATTTTATTGATTTTTTTTACAGAGAGGAATAGAGAGTTAGAAACATCGATCAGCTGCCTCCTGCACACCTCCCTACTGGGGATGTCCCGCAACCAAGGTACATGCCCTTGACTGGAATTGAACCTGGGACCTTTCAGTCCGCAGGCCTATGCTCTATCCACAGAGCCAAACCGGTTAGGGCTAAAGCTACCATTCTTTAGCTCTCTACTCTTGTGTTTTAACTCTGGTTGTGGTTAGTTTTTATGAACCTTAGTGAGGAATATCTGTAGAAATCGTGGACTTGGGTCAAACCTGTCCTGTTTTTTCCAATAGTTATCCAGAATCTACTTCCTTCCTGTTGAAAAAGACCCTAGTTCTGGGCACATAGCTGTATTAAGTCAGGACCCTTGGTTGTAAGCAACAGAATCCAACCTTGGACTGGCTTAATAGAAATAGAGCTTCATTGGTTAAGATTACCAACACATCTGGAGTAGCTCTCGTTATAGGTATCTCCAGATACAGGTACTCAGTGTCTGCCTCTCTCCCCTGCTCAGCTTTGCTGTTTTTTTGCTTTGGCTTCATTCAGGGGCAAGCTGTCTCTGAATGGCAATAGATGGCTGACTGCGGTTCCAGACTCCCATCCTCTCAACTGAGACATTTCCCCTTTCCTAATGATCCCAGCAAAGTCCCATGCTTCACGCTCCGTACCTGAGTCGAAATGTTGTGCCTTCCTGTGAACTCAATCACCGAGACGTGGATGGGTCACAGGCAGCGTCTGGGGTCGTGGGGTCACCTCTGGAGTTGCGCCGACTCAGAGTGAGAAAGGTGTGGTTTCCAAAAGGAAATTTGAGGTGTGTTGTTTATTACCCGAAAGAGGCAGTGGATGCCAGACAAAATCGACAGCCAGTCACTCTGTCTGTCCATTTAGAATTCCAAGCAGGATGTTCCAAAGAGCAGATTTTGACCAAATGAGAGACAGATTAGTATGACATTGCCTCTCCATATTTTTCTTCCCTTTGAAGAGAAGGCTCTGACCTATCTCTGGAGTTCAGCCTAAAGTTTGGCCGCCAGTGCTGGGCTGAATCGTCTTAGTAAACACAGAGGATTTCAACATGTATGTCTTATGCTCAGGCTCCTAACTATAGACCTATTTCAGTGGGAAGCCAGTACCCAAAGCCTCACCGGGAACAAGTGTAACAGCAGCCGTGTGATCAGTGGTGCCATTCGCTTGGCCTTAATTCCAATCGTCTGTCCATTTTAATGCCCAGAAAGGCTGTCAGCCTCTGTGCTAATAGATAAAGGCCTCATCCTTGTAAAGATGAGCTGTTGATTTGGCAAAGCCCCCGGGGATTCAGAAGTCTATTTAGTTGTGCGTAATGCCCAACAAAAACACCATAATAAATCATAAGGGGCACAAATTAGATCTTCAGAAACACATCAAAACGACTTAAATCCCCGTGCTGCCATAATTCTACAGCAGTTTTGTACCGTTTCCGTTTCAACGAAAACAAGCAGCGTGACAACCAGACAGCTGGCTTCCCCTCTCTCGTGTTGCAAATCATGCCCATGGCCAGCCACAAAATGCCTGTCTGGTGAGCATTATCCCACTGAGGCGGAGCTTCCCAGCATGAAGGAAACATGGGCTCTGCCCCTCCAACCTGAGTCATTTCTTCTCAGTGTCCTGCTTGCCCAGAAATGTCGAAACACTGCCCAGGAAAACACTGCGCCAGACAGGGGGCTGTTTGGTTGGTGAAGGTTGGATGCTGAGACCTGCCATTCTGTGTGGTCGTTAATGACAGGCGCCAGGCAATACTAATTAGTGGCTCGTGTCATGAAGGCTCGAAACGCTATTTGACAATGGCCTCTGTGGCCTGTGTGAGGAGGACCTCTGGTCATCACAGCTTTCCTCTGGTGCCAGCTGTGTACAGAGGGGAAGTCCAGAGAGGGAAAGCTAGAAACACATGCTGGTGGGGCATCACTAGTGACGGAGTGCCACAGCCTGGCTGGCAGGGGGAGTGGGCATCCATTAACCAGACTCCAGCTTTCCTCTTTTGCCCATTGTCTTTTCTGAGCCAAAGGCTCCAGCTTTCCGGAGAGCAGCTGTCCCCAGCCTGGAAGCTGTGGATGCTGCACATAATTTTATCCAAGTGCACAAAGGGAGAGGTTAACCTTGTGTTCACTAAAGATGCCAAAAGTCTCCTTGGCCCTTGCAAAGCAGCTATGCCTGTTGCGTAAGAACTTCCCGGTCACGAGCCTGGGTGTGCAAAGAGTAAGCTGTCCGTAACCAGACTGAGTTTTCGAGTCTCTTCGCCCCCTCCCATTTCTGCTGTGAATGCAAGAACTTCATCTTGGCAATTCAGGGTCTCTCGGTCCTCTTTTGGGTGCAGTTTGCAAAATCAGGAGTTCTCTCTCTCTTCCCCTTTGCCTTCCTTTTCTCTGGGTATCAGTCTGTTACTTGTAGGCAAGAGGCACACTTCTGATTTTGGCATCATGGAAGGGTTGTCCGTGTTGCATGCCATCCCTCAATATGGTGGTCTCACCTGGGGCGCCATGCACCAGCTGGAGCCCAGATTCTGACATGCTGACCTCCCCTCCAGGAGAGGGCCTCTGTGCATTGGCTCCAGATGTTAGATCCTTGTCCTCTGTGACTCAGTCCTCCTGTGGCCTTTTCCCAAGTGCTTGGTCTTGGGCTCGGGAACACACAAGAACAGGCATTTGGCCCGGCCGGCGTGGCTCAGTGGTTGAGTGTTGACCTATAAACCAGGAGATCACAGTTTGAGTCCCCGTCAGGGCACATGCCCCGGCCGCGGGGCTCTGTCCTCCAGTGTGGGGCATGCAGGAGGCAGCTGATCAGTGATTCCCTCCCATCATTGATGTTTCTGTCTCGCTCACCCTCTCCCCTCCTCTCTGAAATCAATAAGGATATATTTAAAAAACAAACAAAAAGAACACACATTTGGGGGGGTGCGGAGCTGCGAGGCATGCACTGCGACCCTTCTCTCAGCAGGGCAACCCAGCTTCTCTCACCTGAGTCATTGTGGGGACTTCCCTGGAGGGGCTGAACTGGCTGTGGACATGCTGGGGGCCAGGTGGCAGTGGCCGCTCCTCTGGGACTGCCCAAGCCTGTTTCTAAAAGGAGAGAGAGAATGCCACGCTCCTCTTAGAGACCTTTGCATCTGTTGTCTACACTCAGCCCCTCTAATCTCTCTTTCCCTACAGCTCAGGTCTTGGCAGGAAACTCTGGCCAATCAAGAGAGGTTCAGCACTTCAGGGTCTGCTTTACGTTTTTAAAACTCTATTTTGAAATTTAAAGCTCAACAGCAACTTATTTGTTACTGGAGGCCTGGTGCACGAAATCCATGCACTCGGGGGAGGAGGGGTGTCCTTTAGTCCGGCCTGTGCCCACTCACAGTCTGGGAGCCTTCAGGGAATGTCTGACTGGCAGCTTGCCAGTCGGGCATCCTCAGGGCTGCCACTGAAGCAGGAGAGGCTCCCGCTGCTACTGCTGCACTCGCCAGCCGCAGAGCAGCGCTCCCCCGTGGGAGTGCACTGACCACCAGGGGCAGCTCCTGTATTGAGTGTCTGCCCCCTGGTGGTCAGTGCACATCATAGCAACCGGTGGTTCCACCATTTGGTCAATTTGCATATTAGCCTTTTATTATATAGGATTTGTTATAACTGTCTCTGCCCTCCCCAAGGCCGTGCATCTGGGAAGTAAGAGAATTAGGAAAACATGCCCTAAAAGGCTCTCTCTACACCTAGTGAGGGCCTTTCCTCCTCTTTCCCTTCTACTCTTGTTTTGTGCTCAAACTGAAGGAGGATTGGACAACTGGTTCCAATCTAAGGGTGTCCTTGGGGACATCACCTGCCCTCTGAGTCGGCTTTATCTGAAACAGGACAGGTTTGAATTTGAGGGTCATAAAAATCACCCAAAATGCAAAGATTCTAAGAATCTGTGTTCTCAGGATAGTTTTGCCATCAGACACGTATATCCATTCATTGTTTAGTGCCTGGTAGGCTTATATATTATTTCTCTTTTCCACAAATAGCTGGGAAGAAGCGTCATCCGTAGTCTGGGGATGGCAGGAAGAATGTAGGCATGGGAATCAGCTCATCTGGGCCTGGGCCTGGCTGTGTGGCTATGGGGAGGTCTCTTCACCTCTTTGCTGGTTCCAAGTCACTGAGATGGGGGCCACCAAGACATACTCTAGCCGAGTTGAGAACCTGAAGAGTCAACAATCTATTGTCTGCCATCTTTCTCTGAGGTCCCAGCCCAGGAGCTGCCTCCCAGATCAGTAGAGGTTGGGGGTACTAGCAGTATTTGGACAGGCTTGCTTTCTGAACAGCATGCTCCAGTGAGGAAGTGCTGGGTGACAGGTTATAGGCACACACCCACTTCCCCATGCAGAACCTAAAGTATGGGCCAGCTGCCTTCCACAGATAAACACGGGCCGGGAAGGAAAATCACACATCCAAACTCTGCAGTGACTCTGTTGTATCAACACATACCACATAAAGGGAAGCCAGATCACAGGAGGGGGTCAGAGGGGGCCATGAGCAAATGGGATTACGATGGGATGGCATTCAGATAGGATTACTCTTCCAAAGCTTATCAAGTGTTTTCATTTTTCCCCGAACATCTACATGTGTAGGCGGTAATATTTTGGGCAAACAGGAAGGCTTTGATTTCTTGATATTTTTAGTCCAGTAAAATTTATGTAGGAAAATGCAGAATTGCCTATACCCATAGATGGCCTACATACCTCCTCTATCAAGTGTGTGGGTGTGTCTGCACTTGAGAGTAATGGAATTGAAAAGTAAAGCAAAGGCTCACATTTTGTACCTGCAAGTCAACGTCACTTTGCTGTAGGAAATGAGGACAGAAGATAATGGACAAGGGGCACTGGAGGCCTGGGGTCAGGGCAGCGTGTGTGTGTGTGTGTGTGTGTGCATGTACATGTTCCTCCCCATCTTCATCTGTGAGGCATACAGTGTTGGTTTTGGCTTTCTGCATCTGCACGCTCTTGTCCCCAGCTTTCTAATAGGGACACTCCTTTGTGGGACAGCCCTGCTGTTACTGTCTGTGTGACTCTGTATCTGAAGGGAGATTCTGTGGGCCATTTTCCTTTCACATATAGGAAAAGTAGGAGAGGGGGAGGTGGAGGAGGAGTGAGAAAACAGATGTAGCTTGTTCTGAAAGTTTCTCACTTTCTAACAATTTACTTGAGAAAGACACAGAATGATGCCTCTCCTTTCTTTGGTCTTTTTAATATATTTTTTCTCTCTTTGTTGATTAAGGTATTACAGATGTGTGCTTATCCCCCCCATGGCCCATCCACCCCTCCCCCCCACTCATGCCCTTACCCCCCTGGTGTCTGTGTCCATTGGTTAGACATATAGGTATGCATACAAGTCCTTTGGTCTTGAACACTGGAGAGTCCCAGTAATTTCTCAATGGAAAGTAAATTCTCTCCATTCCCCACGATTACATAAGCCATTCATGAGAAAATTTAAACTCAGGCACGCCATTGTTCCCTTTGTTTTTTGTAAGACTTTTTTCCTGACTTTTTCTCATTATAAATTTGTACTTCCTGTTTTAACAAATTAGAAAATATAGGGGGAAATTACAGAAAGAAGTTACTTTGTCCCCTTACCTATAGATAACTACTGTTCACATGTTGTATATTTTCCCCCAGGATTTTCTCTCTTCATACATGTCCACATATGTACACTGCAGATTGTACTCTTTTGCTTAGCAATGTACTGCTAACATCTTTCCATTTCATTTTCACAACATAGTACCTTTCTAACAGGTACAGATTTTTCCACTATTTGGTTACACTTATATCTACTAAATCAGTCCTTTATTGTTACACATTTATTTTTATTTTTTAATATTTTTTTATTTTTTTTAAAGAGAGGAAGGGAGAAGGATAGAGAGTTAGAAACATCGATGAGAGAGAAACATCGATCAGCTGCCTCCTGCACACCCCCTACTGGGGATTGAGCCTGCAACCAAGGTCCATGCGCTTGACCAGAATCAAACCCAGGACCCTTCAGTCTGCGGGCCGAGCTCTATCCACTGAGCCAAACCGGTTAGGGCTATTGTTACACATTTAAATGATCAAGGTTTATCTTTCATGAACAATGCTGATATCCCTGTGTATTTTTGTGTTCCCATCTAATTATTACCAAAAACAATTCCTAGACAAATATATTGCCATTTGGCCCTGGATCAATTGTAAGACCCATCTGTGCAATAGAGGGTCAGTTTCCTCATGCTTCCACCAATGATAGGTGTGTGAACATACGGTAACATTTTCACCAGCCTGATGACATTCATTGGTCTTTTAATTAGTATGCTTTGATTACTTGTGAGATTGAATATATTTTTATATATTTATTAGCCGTTAGTGTATAACTTATTTGCATCCTTGCTCAATTTTATTAAATTGGGCTACTCATTTTGATTTGCAAGTGTCCTTTTTATATTACAGATTTTAACCTTTGTTATATGTTGCAATTTCCTTTACTAGTTCACTCTTTTGAAATACATTTTTTATGTATTTCAAAATTATCTATTAAATAGGATTTTGCCTTTGGTTTCAAGTTTCGAAAGTCTCTCTTCATTACAGCATTCTAAAAATGTGCACCTATATTTTCTTTTACCCTTATAGGTTAATTCTCTTTACATTTACATATATAGCCCATTGGGAATTTAAGTCAAAGGTAGAAGATAGGGATCCAGATCTAATTTTTAAAAACCTGATGTCTATGCCATTTATCAAACTCTAAACATCCTTTTATTCACTGAGTTGCAGTGTCCCAACCCTGTAGAGTCTGAGTTTATTTTCAGACTCGAATCTGCTCCACTGAGTTGCCTTTTTCTGTGCTAGCATCACACTATCTTAATTATTGCAGCTTTAATTTTAATAACCGGTGTTGCAAGTGCTCACTTATTATTATTCCAATGCAAAAGTTCCTTGGCAAGTTGAGCATACTTATTCTTGCAAATGAACTTTAGAATAATTTTGTCAAGTGCAAGAACAAAGGATTTCTATGGGGTGTGTTAATTTCATAGATGAATTTGTACTGAATTGCCATATTCTTACCATTGGCGGCCCAGAGCAGGGAAATGTTCCATTTGTGTGTTTTCTTTTAAAGTAGGGTTTTCTTCACGCAGGTCCTGAATTTTTGTTAATAAGCTTATCCTGACTACCATGGTTAGTATATAAGAAAACCATGGCTCTTTCGTATCGTTACTCCTATGAATGCATTTTTAATTTATATTAGCTTTTCAGTTATTTATCTGGGCTTTCCAAATAGAAAGTTATATCGACTGAACAACTCCTATTTCACTTCCTCCTCTCACCAGTTGCTTCTTATTCTGTTATTCAGTTGCACTCACTAACATTTTCTGAATAACATTAAATGGTAGTAATGATGGGGCAGGCGTCCACCATGCTCTGAGTATGACTTTATTTTACAATTGACCTTGCTGGGGAGAGGTTTCAGGTCTATTTTTTTTCCTGTTAAGGAACTATTTTTCTATTTTCCTAAACGTTAAATACTGTTTTGTATTTGTTTAAGGCAAGATGTGTGTGTGGGTGGGTGCGGTGTACTAGCCTGTTAAATGGGGAATAATATCAATATGATTTCCTAATATCAAATTATCCTTTTATCTCTGGAATCCTACTTGCTTTTTTTTTGCAATAAAAAATACTGCTCTCTTTCAAGAGGCAGCCTTGATTTTGTACATCTGTGAGTAGCTAGCATCCTTAATTGGCCTTTTTAGAGTTCTGTTCTGAAAAGGAGGTCTAGTTCCCTTGGTTGGCTTTGTTTTACTGGATTGGGTTACTCTTGCTAGAGGCAATGGAAGCTTCAGGGTTTGTATTTTTAATTTTTTTAAGTTTATTTATTGGTTTGGAGAGAGGAGAGAGACACACACATCCATGTGCTGTTTCACGTATTCATGCAAACATGGCTGATTCTTGTATGTGTCGTGACTGGGGACCAAATCCACAACCTTGGCGCATTGGGTTGACACTCGAGCCAACTGAGCTACCTGAACAGGCCTGGAGTTTGTGTATTTGACCTTCTTGCCTCTAGTAAGGTTAGCCCGTTGTAGCACCTCCTGTGGAACTGTGAAAGGAAAGGTGAGAAGAACCAGGTGGGAAGGAGTAGTACTGAGAGCATAGGCCGCCCCGACCCCAGGCCAGGACCTCAATGGCAGCCGGTCACAGCCCAGGGGAGCCTGGACCGGGTCGGGTGTATCCAGTTAGCAATCCCCACACTTGTCCTCTTTCCCCCTTTATTTGGAGGACTCAACACTGTTCCTTTCAAGACTTGACTGAGGAGAATAAGCTTCACTTGGTACCGTCCTACTAATCACCTGGTGGGGTGTGGGCTCCTCCTTCAAAGCAATGAGCCATCGTTTGTGCTAACGAGGCAAGCACAGAGCCGGCAGGCTCCCTTCCACTTCTCCCGAACCCACTGGAGGCCCAGGAGACTTCTGGAGGCCTGGCCTGTCTCTGCTAAGAGAGCCTTTTACCCATTTGCTGCAGTGTTCAGGAGCGGGTTTGATCAGGTTTATTTTATACTCTGAGCCTCGTCTGTCAGTGAGAGGTGCTTAGCTTGTTGCTGAAAGGGGAGGGGAGTGTCATATAAATAATGAAAGTGTGGAGAAACCTGGGCTGCTAACAGCTCTGCTCCAGTAACGCAGAGTTGATCGTGTCACCGCCTCTGGGTGTGTTTTCCTGCGAAAGCCAGAAATAAAGCCCTAGTATATGTCTGTTCCTCTTCCTTCCTCCCAGGGGGATGGTAACGCTCTCATTAATACCAAAGACAAGCTCAGATATTCTTTAATTGCTAGTTGATTCCCCGGTATGATTTCTTTGGCATGAAGAAGGCTGCAGCCATTCTTTTGGGGGCCTCAGCACCGAGCTGAAAGAAAGGACCGGACTTGGTCTCCCTCTGGTGCAGGATGCAGGCCACCCCATTGCCGCTCAGTCCTCCTTCCTCCTCTGCACATCATCTCTGGTCCTGTTCCGCCTGAGATTCTATTCTGTTCCTTCTCTAAAGATGATTTCTCCAGTCCATACTTGTTTAGGTCTGAAGTGTGTATCATTTTCCAGATGATACCTTGTTCTGTGTCTGTCACCGACAAGCATGCTGAAATGTATGCCATAGTAGGTTTTATGCAAACTCTGTGGGGTCAAAGAGCTGGGCGATGTTAAAGGGCTCCAAGTTCTAAGTCCCAGGAAGGACCCACAGTCCCTTGCACAGACCCTGCTTGGCCAGCACAGGGCGATGTTAAAGGGCTCCAAGTTCTAAGTCCCAGGAAGGACCCACAGTCCCTTGCACAGACCCTGCTTGGCCAGCACAGTGCTGAGGGTTGAACTGAATTCAGCCTTTTGTAGGGAAAAGCCCTTTTCAGTTGGCCCCGGATCCCACCGTGATCCTTGATCTCATACGCCTGGCATTTCACTCGGTTTTATTTTTTATTTATTTTTATTTTTTAATATATTTCATTGATGTTTTACAGAGAGAAAGGGAGAGGGATAGAGAGTTAGAAATATCGATGAGAGAGAAACATCAATCAGCTGCCTCCTGCACACCCCCTACTGGGGATGTGTCTGCAACCAAGGTACATGCCCTTCACCAGAATCAAACCTGGGACCCTTCAGTCTGCAGGCCGATGCTCTGTCCACTGAGCCAACCAGTTAGGGCTTCACCCGGCTTTATTGTGTGTCTGGCTCCTGAAGACATTTGAATTTACACCAGATGCAAGTTCACATCTTCAGATGGAGGTAAGGGGTCAGCCAGCTTCCTATAAAGGACCCGGCAATGAATATTCTCTGCTCTGTGAGCCACACAATTTCTGTCGTAACTCCTCAACCCTGCGCTGTCGTGGAAACTCAGCTGTGGATGATACACACATGAGCCTGGCTGGGTCCCAGTTCAACTTTGTATATGGATGTGATCTGTATATAACACTCTCCTGTCACACAATATTATTCTTTTGATTTCTCCTCCATCCTCCACCCCCAAACCATTTGGTAAAAAGCAAATCTAAGAATGGTGTTTAGACCATTCTTAGCTGGTAGACTTTACAAAACCACACGGCCCATCGCTTTGGGCCTGCAGGCCGTAGTTTGCAGCCCCTGGTGAAAAACATTGTTCAAAAGCTTCTAGTGCTTTCCCACAGGATCCAAGAACCACAGTGATCCCAGAGCTTTTACACCAGCAGCTCACTTCCAAGGAAATGCTTTTCAAATGCTTGGAAACTGTAAACTTGAATGATACGAGTTACAGGAGTTGAACAAAGGCTGCCGCTGACGGTTTTGTGCTGGGCTTTGTGAGGGGCCCTCTCTTCTCTCGGGAACACTCAGGGTTAAGGATGCTAGGCCAGTGGCAGCATCTGGGTTAGAAGCAGGGAGAGCTATCACATGAAGACAACTGTGAGGGGCAGTGAATAGACTGTAGCCAGAAGGTCGATGGAAAGTGAATTCAGTGGGAATGGACCCAGATCACGCATCCGTACTTAATAGGTCTCCTGTGCACGCAGCTGACTCGGGCTTCCTGACAGCTTTCCCCTCGCTGTCACGTCCATAACACCACCCTCCTGCAGAGGGTGCGCCTGCCTCCTTTCATGATCCTAGCACACGGCAGGGGTGGGCTTCTGGTCCATTTTTTTCCAAGTAGAGATAGATCCATTCCAGTAAATTAGCCTCCTCTCATGACTCACCTGGAAGAAGCATGTGCCAGTGAGAAAGCTAAACCACCTTACCGCAGCTCCAAGAAAACCACATCTGCTGGGTTTTGTCCTAACACGCATTGAGAGCACACTGCACTTTCTTCTCCACAAGCCGCGAGGCAGTGCAGAGAGGGCTCCAATAAGCACAGGGCAGAGAGGGTTTTCTGTTGTTTGGGTTTTCACAACGTATCACTCTCTGAATTCTAATCCTTTATATATATATATATATATATATATATATATATATATATATGCTATATATAATATTTATATATATTTTTAACATAACATGTTTAAAACATTTCTCCCATAGACCATCATTGGGCTTAGAGAGGACTTGGCTGCTCTCCAACTCTGGAGTAGTGCAGAAGTCTTGCCCAAGGATCCAAGAACTTCTGAGCAGGCTTTGGTCATGTGAGCATCCTGGAGGATGAACACACTCCACACACCCACACACACACACACACACACACACACAGTTCAAGCATTCACTAAACATTTGGCAGCACAAGTAGCACAACAGCCGGATGTGACGTTGTCTTTGCCCTAGGAAGCTCAACCTTGTTGGGTTGTGACAACCTGTATTTCACCTTTTGCCCAGAGTTCTGCTGAACTGGATAAAAACGCTATTTTATCCAACAAAAGTGGCAAAGTATAGTTTCCAGCTCCGTGTGGTTGAGCTTTTCAGAGTTCAGTGTGAAGCTCTTTGCTTTTTTGTTTGTTTTGCCCCTACCAGAGCCATTGCGCACCATCAGGCACTATTATCCCTGGCTCGCCCACTGTGGGTAGGCTCAGCATTTACTGGTTTGCTGTCGCCTTTTGCTGCTATGCATTTCCATCCCAGCGCTCAGTGAGAGCTTATACCTAGACCCCCGTATAGCGAATTTGCCTACAGTAAGTCCCCTTCTCAGTTTCCCTTTCTTTGGTTTTAGTGACCCACAGGCCATAGTGATCTGACAGTATTAAGTGGAAAATTCCAGAAATAAAGAATTCTAAGTTGTAAGTTGTGTACATCCTGGGCAGTGTGCTGACTACTCTGCTGTGTGCATTGTTCCTCCTTAGATGTGTGTGAATCATCCCTTTGTCCAGCATGCCCATACTGTCTACGCACCACGCCTGCTAGTCACTCAGTGGCCATCTCAGTTATCGATAGACTGTCCCAGGGTGGCAGGGTGGCATTCAAGTTACTTTTATTTTATTATTTTATTTTATTTTATTTTATTTTATTTTATTTATTAAATATGGAACACTTCACGAATCTGCATGTCATCCTTGTGCAGGGCTCATGCTAATCTTCTCTGTATCGTTCCAATTTCAGTGTATGTGCTGCCGAAGCGAGCACAGGTTACCCTTATTTTAGTTAATAATGACCCCAAAGTGCAGGAATAGTGGTGCTGGCAATTCAGATATGCTGCAGAGAAGCTGAAAGTGTATGTATAGGGGTTGGTGCATAGTACATATAAGGTTTGGTACTATTCAGACCCCCATGGGGGTCTTGTGACATATCCCTGCGGATAGGAGGAGGGGGCTGTTGAATACAGATTGGTTTTGCCCACTTGGGGTTTCCCACAAGAGCAGGTAGGTTGGAGAGGTTGTGATGACCATTGCTCTGCTCAGAGGACAGCAAATAAAATGCTAGTCATGTAGAGGAGGCATGAGATGTTGAGGGTTTTGCTTTGTTGTTACTACCGTTATTTCTGCATCTCTGGCACAGGTTAGGAGGAGCTGGGGAAAAAGAAGGAAAACTTCTGGGCGATTCAGTCACACCATGCTGGACAGTTCCCAGCCTTTGGAGTCTCTGGGTTCCCCAAGGTGGGGACCAGAGTGAGAAAAGATTGACTCCTCACACCTACAGAGAGTGCCTTGGCGTGTTCTGTGTAAACCAGGAGTGTGTGCCTGAGCCTATGAAACAGCTGCTTTGGGCTCTGCTTGGAAAGGTGTGAAGAGCAGGCTGGCACTTGGAGCTAGAGGAGCCAGCAAGACTCTTATCTTAGCTCATTCTGCCTTTCTGCTGTGTGTCCCCCAATCATGGACACAGTCCCTCCCCTGCCAGTCTGGGGGGTCAGGAGGCCCCTGGTGCTGGCCTGACCATGTCTGGAAGGCAGGGTTTAGCTGCATTTTTGAGGGACACAGACAATAGTATGAATAATTTGAGGAAAGCAACTAGGGTGGGGAGGGATGTGAAGTTACTGTCAAGTGTTGCACCTGTTTCCTCATCTGTAAAATGAGCCACCTCTGTGGGGTGTCTGTGAGATTTCAACGAGACAGTTCTCTTACCTCTGTGCCTGTACTTTTAGGTATAATGTTGGTTCTTCTTTTATGAGGAATATGGAAGACACTCAGGTTGTTTAGTCTAGACAAGGAAAGATTAGAGAAAGATATGTGAGCTGTCATTAGATGTTTGAAGGATTATTATGTGGCAGAGGGAACAAACTTATTTTTAGGTTGAAGAAAATATGACTAAAATATGGCCTTCGCAGGCAGGCAGAGTTTGTATCAATGGGTGTGTGTGACGGAGATGCCGGGGAACAGCAGGCTGGCTCTGCATACGGGCTCCCAGGCACCAGCTTTGCCTCAGGAGCTCGGGGAGATGCTGCTCTAGTCGGAGGTCAGTTGGCCTAGACGCCTCCATTCTCTTCCATCTCTGTGATGCCATGAAATTCAGCAAAGGCCTGAGTTCTTGACCCCTCTGGGAGAACTCATGAAGCCAGCAACCGCGTACCATAAACCAGAACGAATAATTTCCAAGGCTCCTGGGGATCCATTGGGTACCAAACAGCAAGCTCATTTGCTTGGAGATGATTCTCAGCTACTTCTTTCTGGGACCAGTTTTCTGGGGCTGCCGTAACAAAGCACTACAGACTGGGCAGCCTCAACAGCAGACATTTGTATCTCACAGTCTGGGGGGCTAGACGTCCAAGATGACGATGTTTGACAGAGGTGGTTTCTTCTGAGGGTTCTCTCTCCCTGGCTTGGAGATGCCTGTCTTCTCCCAGTGTCTTTGCATGGTCTTTCCTCTGTGTCTCTGTGTGTCCTAATCTCTTTTTCTTTTTAAAAAAATGTTTTTATTGAGAGAGGGAGGGAAAGGGAGAGAGAGAATCATTCATGTGTGAGAGAAATTTTGTCAACTGCCTCCTGCATGCCCCCTACTGGGGATGAGCCCCATGTGCTCTGACTGGGATTGAGACTGGGGACCCTTTGGTGCACAGGCAGATGCCCTACCAATAGAGCCACACAGGCCAGGGCATCTCCTCTTACAAGGACACCAGTCATTGGCGTAGGACACAGCCTCATGACCTCATTCAACCTTAACTATGTCTTTAAAGACCTTACCTCCAAATGCAGCCACCTTCTCAGGAGCTGGGGGTGAGGACGTCAACCTCTGAATCAAGGGAGGGGGTGGGGGCACATGATTCATCCCGTCACACCTACATGCAAGGGATCTGCCCTGTGGGTCATCCGGATTGTTGATCATCACCGGCCTTCGGAATTCCAGTTACGTGTTCTTGACACGGTCTCTTGTCTCGATTCCCTTCCCTTAGGTGAACGGCCCTTCCCCTGCACGTGGCCAGACTGCCTTAAAAAGTTCTCCCGCTCCGATGAGCTGACCCGCCACTACCGGACCCACACCGGGGAGAAGCAGTTCCGCTGCCCGCTCTGCGAGAAGCGCTTCATGAGGAGCGACCACCTCACCAAGCACGCCCGGCGCCACACCGAGTTCCACCCCAGCATGATCAAGCGATCCAAAAAGGCCCTGGCCAGCCCTTTGTGAGGTGCTGCCCACGGAGCCAGGGAGGGACCCACCCGGAAAGACACAGCTATCCCCGCACACGGACAGACACGCGGAAACCAGGCCCCAGAGAGGCCCGCTGCCAGCACAGGAAGCCCTGTTCTTTGGTCAATATTCTGATTTTTCCTCTCCCTGCATTGTTTTTAAAAAGCACATTGTGGCCCAAGGGAACTCTGAACCGCCTCTGACTTTTGGAGGAAAAGCAAATTTTGGGGTTGTTTTTTTTTTTTTCTCTCTCTTTTATTTTTTTTTGTGTGGGTTGGGGGAGGGTGATCGTGGGAGGGAAGAGGGGGGTTCGGCCAAGACTGGGGCAGAATTTTAAAGATTTAATAACACTGGTGTACATATGTGTGACTGGGGGAGTTGACCTGTGGCATCACAGTGATTCCGGGCCCTTCCTGCTTGCTGTCTCTCAGAATTGTTTTCGTACCTTTTAATGTAATGACGAGTGTGCTTCGGTTTCTTTAGCAAAACCACTCTCTTGAATCACGTTAACTTTTGAGACAAAAACGCCATAGCACAGCTGTCTTTATGCAAGCAAGAGCACACCTCCTCCAGCATGACCTGTCATCTAAAGACGTGGAAACACACGTTCCTTGTAGTCAATGGGTAAGCCGTCTGAACTTATACTAATCAAGACAAACCTTGGAAAGGTTACACTAAGTACAGAACTTTTAAACCTTGCTTTGTATGAATTGTACTTTCCGAACATAAGCTGCACTTTAAGTTGTAATGCAGAGGATGAATAAGTTACGTTCATGCTTTAAGGATAGAAGCAGACATTCTTTTTTGGAACCACGTTATAATCTGCTTATTTTACAGTATACACGTTTCCCTAAGAAACCACAGAAGATGCGAGGGCAGAATATATGCAGTAGATGCTGAGGGAGAAGGAGGGTAGGTTTGTTTTTTTAATAATTTAAAAAAGAACAAACAGAATTTTGACTCTATTAACTTTACCAAATTTTCCCATTCTTTTAGTTCACGCCACCTTATTGTACCGTAATGCCACGAAGAGAGAGGGTTTTCACTCTGGTGGTTTTATTTGAATGGATGCACAACAGTAGCTAGCTCTGGGGGGGAAAGGTGTGTTGGTCTCCTCCCTGTGTTCCTACAAAACTCCCACTAACAGGTGCAAGAGTTATATAAAACAAAAAGGGAGCCGAACTGTGAAAAGGAAAATACACCCCTATAAGCAGTGAGCACCAAGGGAAAATACCACGACGATGTCAGAGGAGACGGCAAAGCCAGCACATGGAGTCCACACGGATGACAACACATCACTGTACTTGATACATCCGAAGCCTCACCACTATGTATCCTGTATCCAGGTGTCTACAATGGCCTAAACCACTACATCCATTACACGCCATTTACCTGAAAACTTCATTTTGGCCTTTCCATGGTCAAAAGCACGAACTGAGTTTTCACAGTGAAGAAGAAATCTCACATGGGGGAGTCAGCAGTGATGGTGGGAAAATGTTTACATTTTTTTTTCTTCAGAAATAACACTTTCTGACAACTTTATCTGATATTTAAAACAGGGAGCCCTGGTGCACTGGTGTTTACACATGTGCTAGAAGATGTGTTGTGTAAACCTAGGGTGCCCCCCTGCCAGCGGACGCGTTATTTCACCCGATAAATGCTCGTTTCCAGTTCAGAACCAGTGTGGGCTCCTGCCACAGGCGTGGATCACGGCTGACTCCTGCTTCCAACACAGTAGCCATCGCTAGCATGGTGGGTTTTGCTTTTTTTTTTTTTTCCTTTTTGTTTTGTTTAACCAATATAGTTGTATTAGTAGTTCTCTAAAGAGAACTGCTTTTAACATTAGGGGCTGGGAGCAGTCCATGGGATAAAACGGAAAGTGTTTTCTCACGGGAAAGCATGTCAGGAAAAATAAAAGAACACTTTCTACCTCTGTTTCAGATTTTTGAAACGCTTATTTTAAACCAAATTTTAATTTCTGTGTCCAAAATAAGTTTTAAGGACATCTGTTCTTCCATGCGAAATAGGGTAGGCTGCCTATTTCTGACAGAGTTCATGGAGTGGTTCTGCTTGTGATCCTCTGCACGCGGCCTTTTGGTGAGAGAGGAGTTTGGGGTTGCCTAGCAACCCACCGGCTTGTACAAACTCATCTTTCCCTCACAGAAAGAAAACAAAGGAAAACCAGGCAAAGTCAGTGAAAGACAATCTTTGTAGTTTCAGGAGTAATTCTGTGTGGCTTTTGTCCAGCACTTAGATGGATGTAAATGCAGCAACTTGTTTAAAAAAAAAAAAATGCACAATTTATTTCCCCCAAAAAGTTGCTCCTTGCCTTTTCAAGGTGTTGACAAACACACATTTGATATTCTCTTATATGTTATAGTAACGTAACGTATAAACTCAAGGCTTTTTATTCTTTGTGATAAATCCTGTTTTAAAACGTCACAAAACAGGAACCAGCATTCTAATTAGATTTACTATATGAAGATATGGTTCAACTAGGACTACTAGAGTTCATTGAACTTACTAAAACTATGAAGCAATTACTTTTTATATTAAAAAGACCATGGATTTAACTTTAAAAAATCCAAATGCAGGATAGTAATTTTTGTTTACTTTTTTAACCAAACAGAATTTTTTGAAAGACTATTGCAGGTGTTTAAACAGAAAGGAAAGTTGTTTTACCTAATACTGTAAGTCGTTGTCATATTCTGGAAACATTTAATAGTTTTAGAGTTAAGATAACTCCTCTCCTTGGTTAGGGAAGAAGAAAGCCCTTCACCACTGTGGAATGATGCCCTGGCGTTAAGGTCTGTCTCTACATCATGCTTTTTTTGAGAATTACATTTGATAGTTATAATTACAGAAACTGATTAGTTGTAAGTTTGCAGATAGATTTAGCACAGTACTCATCACTCTTGGTAGCCTGCGATGTTCTCTCACACGGATGATCTGTAACACTGTAAGATACTGATCTTTACAACTGTTTAATCAGTTTTATTTTTGTACAGTATTAGTGACCTAAGTTATTTTGCTGTCCTGTTTTTGTAAATCAAACAAAATTATAATAGAGGATTCTGACAGTAGGTATTTTGTACATATGTATATATGTTGTCCAAATAAAAATAATAAAAATGATCAAGATTTCATTGTTCCTGCCTTTCTGTGTTTTAAGGCTGCTCATTTTGCCGCAAGAGCGGTTACCTGTGCTCAGAGGATGTTATGATGAGCGCAAAGAGGCGTCAGCCCCGTGCCTCAGCATGGGCGGTATCTGTACAGACCTGTGCGTACTTGCTATTCACAGACCTCCGAGGCAGCGGGTGGAATGGAGGCTGCTGGGAACCACTGTATGATACTAGAGAGGAATGTTTTTATTTTCAGGTGATGTTAGGACGTCAGGGGTAAGAGAGGAGGAGGTGGCTGGAATATAAGCAGGACAGTGTAAGTCACTAACAGGTTTATAAAGCTCAAACGAGGCTAGGGTCGGGTAGGAAATGGTCAGAGACTGTGAGAGACTCAGACTGCTTTTTTTTTTTTTTTTCTTATTTTTTCTCAGACTGCTTTTGAGACATACTGGTAAGAACACCCAGGTTGAGGTCTCAGAGTTGGGGCAGTGGAACCATTAAGCCAAGTGCAGGTGAACACCAAAGGGTGTATATGTATAATTTCTATAGGTATATACTGCCTAGTACTTACTAAAGTCTTATAGTCTCACCATGATGCCAAGTGTTTAGGTCTTTTCTGTCATTTAATCCTTACAGCAGCTCTGCAGTTCATGTAGTAGACACTGTTATCCACATATTTCAGATGAAAAAATTGAGGGTCACATAACTTGCCAAAAGACACATTTAATAGGTGGTATAGACAGGATTAAATCTGGATCTGCTGACTCCAACCCTCCATCTCATGCCTGCATCAGGGAGCGATGGAGTAACTGAGCAGCATTTCCATCTGACCCATTTTATTGAGTACCTGTTCGTGCCAGGGATTATCTCTGAGGACACAAAGGTACAAAACAAAACAAAACAGATAAGGAGTTATATGTTAGTGGATGGAAACACATGAACAGGTAAACACATTATCCATGCAATTTTAGACAGTGATAAGCATGATGACAGCACCATAGAGCCGGATGGCTTGCATGTTGGGGAAGGTGATTTTAGATTGAGGGGACTTGAACTTCTGGTCTGGGACCTGGATGACATGGAGGAGTTAGGCCTGCAAAGATGTGGAGGGAGTGAGGAGAGCCAGTGCAGGAGTTCGGCAGGAATTCAAGTAAGATTTTGGTGGTTGGAATATAAACAGGACAAGAACGGATGGGAAGTTGGGGTCATTGGTACAGGATAGACCACAAGGGCCTTGCATCCTAGGTTATAACCTGGTGTTTGATTTTTGAACCTGAAGATAGAGGAATCTTTTGGAAGGTTTAATGCAGAGAGTGCTATGATCAAGTATATGACAGCAAGCTCTTTCTGGGTGCTACATGGAAAATAGATTTTAGAAGGACAAGAGGAGAAGCTGGGGGACTAGTGAGGAGGGTGTTGTATTTGTCCAGGCAAGAGATGGTGGTCATTCAGACCAGGTAGTTAGTTAGCAGTGGAGGTGGAAAGAAGTGAGTAGTTCCAAAAATAAGTGGGAGACAGACTCATTGGGATTTGGTGATGTTAGGATGTCAGGGATGAGAGAAGAAAAGGCCTAACAATGACCCTCAGGTTGTGGTCTTGGTTAATGCAGTTTGGTGAGGCGGAAGAAAGGAGAGGCTTGGCTTGGTCAAGGAAAAGTCGTTGACTGAGTTTGGACGTGTCACATAAAAATGTCAAGAAAACTATGGTGTACGTTAGTGTAGAGCTCAAAACAGTGGTCTGGACTGGAGGTTTGGAAGTCCCAGTCATAACTGATAGTAAGTGAAGCCAAGGAAGCAGATATCAGCTGAAGTAGAATATGGGGGAGGGAAGAGGGGAGGGAGAGAAGGAAGGTGAGGAAGAGACAGAAAGCTCAAGAAATAGGACAGGCTTCCAGTCAAGATGGTAGTGCAGGTAAATGCCGTACTCACATCCTCCTACAACCACATCAAAACAGATAAAGCAAAAATACAAAAATCAGCAGGAGAATTTCATAAAAACGAGAGTCTTAAAAAGATAGTGAATTTTAATAATGTGCACATGCTTTTCAACTACCCATGAAACCTATACAAAAATATGATAGAATAAGACTATAAGTAACACACTATAGACTACATTTTTTGACCAATAGGCAATAAGGTGAACAATTCATAACAAAAGGATAATTTTTAAATTAATAAAATACTAGAGATTAAAATATTGTCTTTAATAGGTCAAAGAAAAAAATTATATTCAGAGTTTAAGACAACAAAAATTAGAGAAAACTACATGTCAAAAATAAAAGCTGAATGTAGAGAGAAATTTAGAGCTCCATATGCTTTTATTATCTATAAACAAATAAAACTATAAGTAGAAAAATACCATAGAATTTCAGCACCCAGATAATTTTAAAGGCAAAAATCTTTCAAATCTTTAAGGCACCAATATCTCCCGTAGAATTTAAACAGTTAGAACATAGAACATACAAAACGATAGGAAACAATTCAGTTCACGGTGGGAAGCTCGTCTAGCTCTGGCTTACCAGCGCAGTCAAGAATATTTTTTAAAAGAAAAGTAATGGAAGAGAATTTGCCCTAACAGGAATTAGACCTATTTTGAGAACAAGAGAATTTGTAAAACTTTAAAATATTTTATAAATGGCATTCCAAATCAATGGGGAAAAGCATATATTATCCATTGTATTTAGCCACCTGATAATCTGGAAAAAATTTAAGGTACATCATACCATATACACATAAATCTTATATGGATTAAAGATTTAAAATTAGTAAAGCATTTAAAATATAGGTGGAGATTTACCAATCATGACTTGGGGAAGAACTCAAATGCACAAATCTAACATAGAAACCAAAAACAGAAAGATTAATAGATTTAATAATAAGAATGTGAAACTATTATAAATTAAAAATTTGGCTAAACAAAATTAAAAGGCATGGATATGGAAAAATGTACTTCGAAGGGTATTTTTAGTAACTTCTTTTAAAATGTATATAGATCTTTATTGATTTCAGAGAGGAAGAGAGAGGGAGAGAGACAGAAATATCAATGATGAGAGAGAATCTAGGGATTGAGCCTGCAACCCAGGCATGTCCCCTGACAGGAACTGAACCGTGACCTCCCGTTTCATAGGTTGATGCTCAACCACTGAGCCACGCCGGCTGGGCAATGACTTCTTATAAGTCAAAATGTGCACATATTTAGAGAAATCTGGTAGGTGATATGAATTTACACTTTACAAAATGGACAAAAACAGTCAATAAATAATTTTTAAAATGTTCACCATACTTTCTGTCAGAAACACAATATAAAATAATGAGGTACAGTTATTTGCCTATGAAATTGACAAATAATTAAAAAAATAAAGCACCCATTTTGTCAAGAATTGGGTGAGATGGGCATATTATCAGGGGGAATTTAGATTGGCACATGTTTTCTAGGAGACAATTGGGCTGTAAGGATTAAAAACAATGAAAATGTTCTTAGGACCTTGTGCAGAGATTGTTGGAAGGGAGGTGGATACGAGGCACCCGAGCTTCCACTTTCCCTCCTCCCCCTCCAGCTAATTCAGCCTCCCACCCTCTCACCTACACTCCTTGAATAGCCCCTTCACTAGTCCTTTTCCTTGTTTAATTTCATCTTCAACATTGCAGTGTCAGTGATCCCAAACATAAACATGTCCATATCCTTCATTTTGCAAGGATTTCCCATGTTCCCATTGGTTTAAGGTCAATCTCTCTCTATATATATCTATATAGCTATATATCTATATCTATCTATATATGTGTGTGCATATATATATATATATATATATATATATATATATATTTCAGAGAAGAAGAGAGAGGGAGAGATAGATGATCAATGATGAAAGAAAATCATCAACTGGCTGCCTCCTGCATGCCCCACCCTGGGAATGGAGCCCACAACCTGGGCATGTGCCCTTGACCAGAATTGAACTCTGGACCCTTCAGTCCACAGGCCAATGCTCTATCCACTGAGCCAAACAGGCTAGGGCTAAGGTCAATCTTCACATGGTTTGCAAGGTCCTTGTTTGGACCCCCATCAAATTCTCTAGACATACTTTCCCCCACCATTTTGCCATCTGTTCATAATACCGATCTGCTTATAATTGTTTCAGATATGTTACTTCTGCTCATGTTATTTCTTCGATTTAAAATTCAATCCTGTCCAGGATCCCTCTCCCCGTTTTACTCAAGAATTCTTTGTAGTGAGAGCTGTACTTTCCCCAGGAGCTTTCTACGACTTTCTGCCCCTCCATCGACTTCCGTAAAACAGTTACCTGCTTACTCCACATTATGTGTGTGAGATCCATTCATGTTGTAAGTCCTTGCGGTTTGTTCTTTCTCGTTTCTATATTCAATTATAAGAATATAGCACACGATACCATTGAAGAATTTCTCCAGGTTTTGGCTTATATAAGTAGTGTTTCTATCAGCACTCTGTTTGCATGCTGTTTTGGTCAACAAATATGTATACGTTTCTGTTGGTTTTATGTCTAAGACTGGAATTTCTCAGTCACAGGCAGAATGCTGGAAACTGCCTCCAAGATTCCACACCCTGATGAGAGGAGGCTTTCCAGGTGGGCTGCGTGATGGGGAGGGATCCAGGTGGGCCCACTCTGACCCACCAACTGCTTTAAAAGCAAGAGAAAGGGCTGGGAACAGAAGAGGAAGCCAGGTCTGAGCATTAGCGTTCCTTGCTGTCTGTTGCTGGCTTGATCCCCACGCGAGGACTGGAGAGCAGCCTCTGCCGACAGCGAGTAAACAGGGCCCCTCGCCCTAGGACCCCAAGGACCGGAATTTCGCCAACAACCTGACTGAGGTAGGACCTGGGTTTCACCCCAGAACCTCTAAATGAGGACTCCGTCTCCCCAGCTTCTTGTTTTCAGCCTTGTGACACCCAGAGCAGATAACCCAGTCGCACTGGGTCGGACTTCAGAACTGTGAGTAAAAACGGTTTTAAGTTTGTGGTAACTTGTTACACAGCAACGGAAAACTAATACACAGAGTTTGCATGCATTCACTTTAGTAGGTGCTGCCAACAGTTTTTCCGAGTACCAGTTCATATCCATTTCTTTAAAAAAAAACACAAAACTTAAAAATGTTCATATCCTTGACAAAGCAGCTGCACCCCAAGGAATTACCAAGAATGTCTGCGAAGATTTAGTTGCAAACATCTGCGTGGTAGTCTTGTTAATGATAGTGAACATTTGAAAACAGCCTCAATCTTCAGTTCTGGCGGATGGTTTAAACCATAGTGGGATGCCATGCACTCATGACAAATGATGTAGAGCAGTTTTTCACCAAGGATATCCTGCAGGACGTTAATTTTTCAACAGTTACATTATGAGAGATCCCGGGATTAGGGAAGTCTGATGGAGGTACCCAGCCAGGGGAGCCAGGTTTCCCTCCTGGAGCCCATTTCGAGCCTTTGCAACGGGCATTGTTAACACCTGACCGCACAGAATTGCATAAACCTGTTTGATTCTGACTTCTTCGCTTTGTTTTGGGGGCACACTTGGCAAATCACACTTTGGAAAATGACATAGAAGCATGTTCATGATAGAGTTGGTGCAAAAAGTGGTCCGAGCAGCACAGTACCACGTTAGCGTGTAGGGAAAAGGCTGGAAGGACTTAAAGGATATTACACAGAAATGTTCGCCGTGATTATCTTGACAATTTTTAACTTATACTCCTTATCTATATTTTTTCTGATGTTTCTACAAAGTGAATATGCATTTCATTTGTAAAAGGAGGAGAAAAGAAATGCCAGGAAGTTAATCTAAATACCAGATCTCACAATAGAACATTAAGCCTCTAGCTGTTGTCGGAGGGTTCACTTGCTCTCTGGTCTGGCTTTAATGACATTGGGTTTGTTAATGAAGCGCTTCTTCACTGCCTGTGTCCCCGGGACAGGCCCCCCAGCGTCACACCCTGGGCCAGGCCGGTGAGGGTTGCTTTGGGGCGGCTCTGGGGCTGCCGAGCCAGCAGAGCAAGGTGGTTGCGTGCCTCTTCCCTGCGCCCTAGCTCAGCCACGGCCGCTCACCCTGGCACTGGAGCCCTTGCTCTTGAGTTTCATCTCTTCCGAGCGCTGGTCCTGCTCCTCCCATCCCTACCACACTCGGTTCTTTTCAAGGTCAAGACACCACCTTGAAGCTTTTCTGAAAAGACTGACTCCTCTTCAAATCCTAGTGGGGAACCAGGTGCAGGCATAGCACTTAGCCATTTCTCTGTCTCCGTTTCCTTCTCTATGAAAAGAAAAGTGAGTGTGGATGAAGTGCGTACGTGTATGTACTATCCCATAGTGTGCTAAGGATTAAGTCATAAGACTATAGCATGGTTAGTCCCTGGCACGGTACTAGGTTTTCAACAAGTATTTGTTCTTGCCATCTCTCACCCCAGGGGTTAATATAGACTTTAGTTAATAACAGGAGTTACAACCCCCTACTCCCTCGACGATGGTCCGGTTTTCTTGCATCAGCCTTGGTTGGAAAGCTTAAAGTTGGGGGGGTCAGTGGAGGGGCATAGATGTTGGTGTCTTTTTTTTTTTATATTTTTTTATTGATTTTTTTTTTACAGAGAGGAAGGGAGAGGGATAGAGAGTTAGAAACATCAATGAGAGAGAAAGATGAGAGAAACATCGACCAGCTGCCTCCTACACACCTCCCACTGGGGTGATGCCCACAACCCAGGTACATGCCCTTGACCGGAATTGAACCCAGGACCTTTCAGTCCACAGGCCGACGCTCTACCCACTGAGCCAAACCAGTTACGGCTAGATGTTGGTGTCTTGATGGCAGTGTCAGCAAACGGGGGGATATTGGTCAAATATCCCCCCAACCTGTTTGTGCAGAGCCCACAAGCAAAGAATGGCTTCTACCATTTTTAAACAGTTGAAGAAAACAAAAAGCATGATATACCAGACACATGAAAATTACATAAATTCCAATTTCAACGTTTGCAAATAAAGTTTTATTGCAATACAGCCGCTTGCTCATTTACCTGTTGTCTGTGGCAGGTGTCGCACACGGCAGACCTGAGTGCTTGTGACCGGGAGTGCAGCCTGCAGCCCTAACATCTCCTTTAGAGAAAGCGTGCCCAGCTCGGCTGTAGAATGTTTCTTATCTAAGTATTTCGGGAAGGTAAGCTTTAAATGAGAGGTATTGCTCATTGGATCACATTTTAAAAAGTGAATTAGCCCTGGCTGGTTTGGCTCAGTGGATGGAGTGTAGGCCTGAGGACTGAAGCTTCCCAGATTCAATTCCAGTCAAGGGCACAGGTTGTGGGCTCGATCCCCAGTGGGGCTGTGCAGGAGGTAGCCAGTCAATGATGCTCAGTGATGTTTCTCTCTCTCCCTCTCCTTTTCTCTCTGAAATCAATAAAAAAATATTTTTAAAAAAGTAAATAATTGGAGAGTGAGTTTCACATACCATTCACTTCATTATACTTTTCCTAGAAAAGTGAAATTCTTTTTTTTTTTTTTTTACTTTTTTTTCTTTATTGATTAAGGTATTACATATGTGTCCTTATCCTCCCCCCACCACTCCCCACTCATGCCCTCACCCCCCTGGTGTCTGTGTCCATTGGTTTGGCTTATATGCATGCATAAAAGTCCTTTGATTGATCTCTCCCCCTTACCCCTGCCCTCACCTACCTTCCCTCTGAGGTTTGACAGTCTGATCAATGCTTCTCTGTCTCTGGATCTGTTTTTGTTCATCAGTTTATGTTGTTCATTATATTCCACAAGTGAATGAGATCATGTGACATTCATCTTTCTCTCACTGGCTTATTTTGTTTAGCATAATGCTCTCCAGCTCCATCCATGCTGTTTGTTGCAAATGGTAAGAATTCCTTTTTCTTTTTTCTTTTTCTTTTTTTTACACCACAGTGTAGTATACCATTGTGTAGATGTAGCACAGTTTTCTAATCCATTCACCTGCTGATGGGCACTTAGGCTGTTTCCAAATCTTAGCTATGGTGAATTGTGCTGCTATGAACATAGGGATGCATATATCCTTTCTGATTTGTGTTTCTGGTTTCTTGGGATGTATTCCTAGAAGTGGGATCACTGGGTCAAATGGGAGTTCCATTTTTACCTTTTTTAGGAAATGCCATACTGTTCTCCACAGTGGCTGCACCAGTCTGCATTCCCACCAGCAGTGCATGAGGGTTCCTTTTTCTCCGCATCCTCTCCAGCACTTGTCGTTTGTTGATTTGTTGATGATAGCCATTCCGACAGGTGTGAGATGGTACCTCATTGTTTTGATTTGCATCTCTCGGATGATTAGTGACTATGAGCATGTTTTCATATGTCTCTTGGCCTTTCTTCTGTCCTCTTTCGAAAAATATCTATTTAGGTCTGTTGCCCAGTTTTTGATTGGATTGTTTATCTTTCTTTTGTTAAGTTGTGTGAGTTCCCTATAAATGTTGGAGATTAAACCCTTATTGGTGATAACATAGGCAAATATGTTCTTCCATGCAGTGGGTTTTCTTGTTGATGGTTTCTTTTGCTGTGCAGAAGCTTTTTATTTCGATGTAGTCCCATTTGTTTATTTTCTCCTTAGTTTTCATTGCCCAAGGAGCTATATCGGTAAAGAAATTGCTTCGGCATATGTCTGAGATTTTGCTGCCTGTGGATTCCTCTAATATTTTTATGGTTTCCCGTCTTATGTTTAAGTCCTTTATCTATTTTGAGTTTATTTTTGTGTATGGTGTAAGTTGGTGGTCTAGTTTCATTTTCTTGCATGTATCTGTCCATTTCTCCCAGCACCATAAATATTTTTCTCAAAAGGGCCATGGTCCTTTGGCTTGAATGATGAGAATCGTGCCAAAGTGGACTCAGTGTTGCTTATTCTGAGAGGAGCCTTGATGTTCTCGGGCAGATGCCACACCCCGGACTCAGAACACGCCGGTTTGCTTCTGACGTCAGCTCCAACCAACCACATTTACCCAGTCTGAGTCCGCTAGCTTTCTGTTAACCCAGGAAAAACTTTGGGGTCTTCTATCTTCTTTGCACCTTAACTAGCTGAGAACCATCAAATATTTGCCAAGTTCCCCATTTTCCTAAACAACAGGAAACTCCCCTTTAGTCCCTTCTGCCTCAATGCCTGTCTCCCCGGGGCTGCTCCAGGCCAGAGTCTTACTCTTGCGCATACCTAATACACATTTGCCAAACCAAAGTAGAAATAATAGGCAGGGGTCTCCATAGAGGGAGTGCTAAGTTGTTTATAGCTTCTCCAAGCCTTTATTATTTTCTAGGATGTGTTTAGTAATTTCATTATGTAGTGTTTATGCTTTTTAAGAGTCCAGCTAACATCCCCCATTTTTTAAGGGAGCCACTGATAAATGCATTTTAAACAACTTATTTATCTTTCTGTGTCCAGATCAGCATAAGTCCAATCTGTTGCTTCTAACTACCTGTGACAATGGCTAAAAAAATGTTTTTCTATAGAAATCAAAGTCACTTTTTAAAAGCCTACAATCACCTGTATATTTCTGTGCTGGTCTTGATAGCAGCTTTGGGCATCCTACAAAAATACTTCTGTTATCACCACCCATGGAAATGCCAATTGTCCTCACAGGAGTTTACCTAAATGAGTCAACCTTCATGCATGTTTCAGTTATGTTTATTTTTATTATCAGGGCTTATCATTTGTACTTTTCCTCTTCAGAATCCTATGAAGGAATGTCTCAGCATTTAATTATTTGCTTTTTAAGTGTACTCCAGTTTAAATATCTGAGATTTTATATGGACTCCAAAAGGCATTTCAGAATGAGGCTGCCTGAGGTTTACCTTTGAAACTGGAATCTATTTAATTTCCCTAATGCTTTTGTCCTACCCCCACACCCACCAAAAATACTATATGAAATATTAATGATGATGATGTAGACAGGAGCTCAATTGAAAAATAAACAACATATTTGGGGAAGTGGACTCATTAGAGGCAGGAGAACAAAGCTTCCTCTCCTGCTGGGCCTTGTAGACACAGGATGGACCCCCCCCCCCCCCCCCCCCCCCCCCCCCCCCCC